>JAOVVA010000048.1:3985856-3996070 GCA_028565275.1 Leiocassis micropogon | reverse complement strand
GTGTATTAGTGTAGCGTATTAGAGTATTAGTTTAGAGTATTACTGTAGAGTATTAATGTATTAGTTTAGAGTATTAGATTATTAGGTTAGAGTATTAGAGTATTAGTTTAGAGTATTAGTGTATTAGTGTAGCTTATTAGAGTATTAGTTTAGAGTATTACTGTAGAGTATTAATGCATTAGTTTAGAGTATTAGTGTATTAGTTTAGAGTATTAGTGTATTAGTTTAGAGAATTAGTGTATTAGTTTAGCATATTAGAGTATTAGTTAAGTGTATTAGTGTAGAGTATTAATGTATTAGTTTAGAGTATTAGATTATTAGTGTAAAGTATTAATGTATTAGTTTGGTGTGTTAGATTATTAGTTTAGTGTATTAGAGTATTGGTTTAGTGTATTAGTGTAGATTATTAGTGTATTAGTTTAGAGCATTAGAGTATTATGTATTAGTTTAGAGTATTAGTGTATTAGTTTAGACTATTGGTGTATTAGGTTAGCGTATTAGTGTATTAGTTCAGAGTATTAATGTATTATTTTAGAGTATTAGATTATTAGGTTAGAGTATTAGAGTATTAGTTTAGTGTATTAGTATAGATTATTAGTGTATTAGTGTAGTGTATTAGTTTAAAGTATTAGAGTATTATGTATTAGTTTATAGTATTATGTTTTAGTTTAGACTATTAGTGTATTCCACACAGACTGCTGACACACTGCTCTGCGTTTTCTTTCTGCTCCGCTCTGCTGTGTGCACCTGTTGTGAGCAGCTGATGCACTGGGTAAGTGTGTGTGTGTTGTGTGTGTTTAATGATTAGACAGACATCATTGTTATAATAATCGTTGTGTCAGTGTGAAACAGTGTGTTGTTGCCCCTCTGTAGGTTGCTCGTGTGTTCTGCCCCGCTCTGACCCTTGGGGCTGTTTAAACGCCCGTGCCCCCCCACCGCCCCGCCCCCGACTCCCAGTAAAGAGGGCGTGTTGAGAGTCAGTAGATGAACAGCGGTGTGTGATTTTCACGTTTCTCTCTAAAACGTTTCACCCGGCTGTTCTGTAAATAAAACACGCCCTAGGGTCAGAGGTCACGTTGTCTTTAGGAAGGCTTCCAGGAGGGTGACATAATGAAGTTGGCGGGCGGGGTTGGGGGGGGGGGCATCCTGAGGTTGGGGTGGGGGCAAAAACTGCTTGGTTAGACGTTGGTGATGAATTCTATAGTACAGGGTAGAAACCATGACAAGAACTTTATCTCAAGTGCAGGGTCTCACACTGATAATCAGCTCCAGCATCAGTGTGTGATGTCATGGACGTGTCTGTCCCACGGTCTGTCTGTCTGTCTGTCCCACTGTCTGTCTGTATGTTCGATAACATTTTCTTTACTTATGTACTTTAACAGTGTCCCATGTAAATATTCCTAAATTATTAATGACATCACTGCTGATGATGTCTTTCCTAAGCTCTGTGGAAGAACGAAGACAGAGTGTGACTATGTGTGATTGTGTGTTGTCCCGCAGGGAGAGGGGACATCCTGCCTCAGCTGGACAGCGCTGTTCAGGACGTGACGGACAAATACCTGCTGCTGGAAGAGACGGAGAAGCAGGCGGTGAGGAAGGTGTTGACAGAGGAGCGAGCTCGCTTCTGCGTCTTCGTCTCCATGCTCCGCCCTGTCGTGGTGAGACGCGGTTCTACAGGATGTTACATAGTGCTATAGACGTCTTTCTGTGTCCGTGCTTTAACGCGTGTCTCTGTGTCTCAGGACGAGGAGACGGCCATGCTGGGGGAGATTGTCCATCTTCAGACCATCTCCGAGGACCTCAGGGCTCTGACTGTGGACCCGCACAAACTGCCCCCCGCCAGCGAACAGGTCAGTCACCGGCTCGCTGCTAGCTAGCTCTCAGGACCGCGCGGTGCACTAACGATTTGTGTTCAGCAGCGATGATTAAAGAAACTGCGTGTGTTTTATTTATTATCGCACTTTAAAGCAGGAGGATTAACTTAATGAAGCTGGACGGTTTGTTTCGCTTGCTAAGCAGCTAGCATGCTAATTCGTAGCAAATGTTGCAGAAGAAAGAAACAGAAACACTCACTTGTGTTTTTAAAAAAATGTCAAAGTATTTTAAATAAAAGTAATGTAAAGCTCAGGGGTTAAGGTGTTGGAGTAGTAATCAGAAGGTCGCGGGTTCGAATCCCAGCACCGCCAAACTGCTGAGATATATAGTGAGATCTGAATAAGGGCGTGTGCCAAAAATACCATAAATGAAAAGTAAAAGTCACGCCAAACTCACTAAGTGTGTGTGTATGAACGTGGGTCATGTGATGTCGCGGTCGGGTGGAAGAACTGAATGGTGTGTAAGCTGTCTTGACGAGCTGTCAGGTTGAGGGAGAGATAAGCCCCGAGTGATGACGGCTGCGGCTCAGACGTGACTGTAAAACTCAGACGCTGTTAGAAGTTCTGTAAATGTCATGAAGAAGACGTTCAGAATGTTCTGCTGTCTTTCGGTCCAGCTTCAGAGCGAACACCATGTGTGTGTTAGGAGGTCCGTCTCACCTGAGCGTCACACAGACTGTGGTGTAGACGTGAACGATCCGGTCACCGAGCGTCCCTGCGTCTCTGTACCGGTGATAGACGAGATGGATGTCTGATCTGATCTGATCTGATTAGCGCGAGGTCGTGTGCGGTACTGCATAGCTTATTGCTTCGCCTCGGTCTGTCGACTTCAGAGCTTCCACGCTCGAGACAGACGCACGTAACTGAGCAAATAACATCACGCGAGACGTCCTCACACGTATAGAAACATGACTGGAACAAAACAAACGTGTTTTTCGTCTCTTCTTGGTTCCGTGCCAAAAACCCTGCAGACGAGGCGCTCGGCGGTGCAGGTTCCCAGTTCTGATCCGGGGAACGTGAGTTCTTCATGAATCAGATCCGAGCGAGCTCTTCCCTGCATCTGGGAATCAGGGCTGGAGCAGGCGTGAAAGTCTACAGACGTAGTTGTATGTCTGTGTCTGTCTGTCTGTGTGTCTGTGTGTCTGTGTGTCTGTGTGTCTGTGTGTGTGTGTGTGTGTGTGTGTGTGTGTGTGTGTTTTAATGGTCCATTTTCCAACAATCCGTAATTATCATCTGTCTTACCCTCAGATCATCCACGACCTAAAGGGTTCAGATTACAGCTGGTCCTATCAAACCCCCCCCTCGTCCCCAAGCGCCACCATGTCCAGGAAGTCCAGCATGTGCAGGTAAGCGTCTGTCCGCCTTTTTAAATTTTTTTATTGCAGTTTAACACCTGCTTGGACTTTGCGTCGCTCAGGACTCTCAGGAGTCAGATCACGGCTGTGTTCCAGTTCTGCTCTGAACCCAGTCTTACCCTTTCCATGTTGATCGGTACCAGACCCGACCCCTGAGGTTTACCCGTTCTGGGTGACCAGTCAGGCGTGCGGTACTGCCACTACTAGTGGTGCTTAGTTCCGTTTCTTCTGAGTGGTTCATGGTGATGTTAGATCACATTGTAAACTTTTTCAAAGTCAAGCGAAGCAGGATGAGGTGGTAGTTATGTCATGGTAGGGTTAGCGGTGGTTAGGGTGGCAGCGGATGATATCTGTACAGTAGAGATGTGGAGAAACATAATTCACATTCAAATTTCAAATACAAATTTTATTTCATACACAGTACGATATGCAGTGAAATGCTTATACGACCTGTGACCTTAAAAAAAAAAAAAAATGATTATCAATAAGAAGTAAATTATGGAATAAAATAAGAATAAAATATAGAAAATCTAGCTATGTCCATAAAATGTGCAATTGAGATTTAGTGTGATATCAATGTGGCAGTTCATGTTTAACCCCAAAATATATATTGCTCAATTCATTTTCAGTTTGTTTATGTTTCAATTTAAGGCGGTACAGTGGTGCAGTTCCTCTGTGATCCTGCAGATGGCGAGTTTTAAAACAGTCATTCTCGACCTTATTCTGTGGATATTTTAGTGTTTTCTCTGTTCTAACACACACTTCAATTAAGAAATTGCTGTTAATTAGCTGATTAGTTAAATCTGAGTCCTGTCCCTAGTACACACTGCAGTGTTGAGTCCCGCCCCCCGGGGCGATTCCTATCCTCAGTTACTGAGTAAAATGCTTTTCTCTTCCTGATCAGGATTTTCTCATTTTATCCCTCAGCAACTTGCACCAACAGGTTCTCTGTTCACTTCCCTGAAAAACCTTCTTGATGGTCCTCGTTTGCGTGACAAGCAGCTCATACATCACATCCCATGCACTACCAGTGTTACCATGGCGATTTAAACCTACATCACACTTGTGCTAAAACAAACTGAACAAATTCACTCAACTTCCCTAAGATTGGTCATCTATATTTCCCCTCTTGGCCACGCCCACTGCACTTTGAATCTGTTGCGGTAAAATGGCTATAACTACACTTCAATAAGTTAGCATTAACGCTGAACCATGTATCACGTCACATCAGCTTGATAATTATTTACTTTGCTATCTAGCTACGTAACCTGCTCACTGATTAAGGTTAGCGATGGTGATTAGCGTCAGTACTGGACCACAGCCTGTCCCGTTAGCGTGATCTTTTCTCCCGCCTGAGCGATAACCCCCCCTGACGTTGCACGTCTCAGCATCGCACTCAAACGTCCCTTTAATTTTTTGTCTTGTCTCGTGTCTGATCCTTCCCTTTGGCAAGTTTGTCCCTTTTTTTTTTTTTCTTTCCGAGGCTCACGTGTGCCGAGAGCTTCTGATTTTAGAACGTGGGTTAAAAATACAAACCAGGCCACCCAGTAATTATGGTGTATTAGATCAGCGGGATGTTTTGGGATCTTCAGCCTCCGGAGTTTTTTTTTTCTTGCTGTAGTTTTAAGAAAACGTGCGCGGACAGGTTCGGGCGTGTCCTCTGTCCTCAGTGCTTTAGATCAGACTCCTGTTTATCTGATGTGTTTATAAATGTTCCAAAGGGAAGGATCAGGTGTGAGTTTGGATCGCTGTGTTGTTATTATTGTCTGTTTGTTTTTGTTTTTTTTGCCTGTTGTTTGTGGGTTTGCATGTTGTGTGTGTGGAGTGTTAATGTTTCCCGGTCGCCTCTGTTTTGTCCTGCTTCCTTTCCATGCCCCGCCCCCTTCTTGTCCCATGCCCGGCCTAACAGCAGTCTGAACAGTGTGAACAGCAGCGACTCGCGCTCCAGCGGCTCACTGTCTCATTCGTCCTCCCCGCTCTATCGCTACCGCAGCATCGCCGTGCCGCAGCAGGTCCCCGCCCGCCTCGCCAGCGTCTCCTCGCACGACTCGGGCTTCGCCTCGCACGACGCCTTCCAGTCCAAGTCGCCGTCACCCATGCCATCAGACCCCACCCCTCAGGTAAGTCCACTACCACCTCCTGTTTAATTCATTCAGTCAAAAGTTCCACAAACACCAACACACACGTAGGTCCCGTGGACAAGTCAGTCGCTCTGGACACCTCACTAGGTTTCGGATTTTCCTAAGAAATTGCAAATTTGCATTTTGACATGATGCCATGACTGGAAATTTGGAAATGGTCCATATAATTTGATGTTCCTGGAGCAGTTCCTCGAAGGTTCTTTGGATATTTGAGGCTTCATGGGTCCTCAAGAATCTTAAAGGGTTCTAACTGATGGACGCTTTAATGGTTCTAGATGTAACGCGATTTAAATGAGGCTCAAAATGAAATTTTAATTAAGCCCCGCCCCTTGTTGATCAGCCATTCGTGAGCCAGCTCCTTAGGTACCACACTGTGCTGATATTATTGTCCTCGCTAATGATCCGAGATTCACGCTAGCGTTGTATCTAACGTTACTGTATCTACACGTTTTAACCTTACACATCGATAACACACGGTGTGTTGTGTGTACATGCGTAATGGGATTAAACACAGCCCTCTACAGCACTCTGTAGGGCTCATCCAGAGGTCAGTTCCCTTCATTAATCGAGAACCGGGTCCTCAGACTCGAGTCGCCCCCCAGTGACCTCGCACCAAACTGCACGGTGAGTGTGTGTGTGTGTGTGTGTGTGTGTGTGTGTGTGTGTGTGTGTTTTATATAAGTGCTAGCCAGATTTTACGAGACTGCCATTCGAGCACTTTGCTTTCTTTTCCCATGATCCTCAGGGACTCCCCGGTCTCACCAGGGTCAGGCTTAAATGCTCCGCTCCTCATGTTAATGATCCGAGTCCAGCTACACTCCCACCACCCGACGGACGGGTCGTTTAGCTAATCACACCAGCCGAGCTAACGGCAATGGCAAGCTAACGGAAGCTGGAGCTCGTTTTTTGTTTCAGCTTTTTTTTTTTTCCTTCTCTTTTTTCTTTTTTGGCTCAGAGGTTTTAAAAGCAGCCAGGCCCGACCCTGACTATGGAGGGGCTCGTTTCTCCCCCGCGTGAATTCAGCCCGCATTCGCAGACCGCGGCGCTTTGTTTGGGACGTGTTTGTACTTGTACTCGAGGCGTTTTGCAAACTCGTAAAAGAGGAAAAAAGAAAGAATAAAAAAAGGCTTGGCTGAGTTTAACCCCCTCCCCCCCCAACCCCAACCCTGTAAAACGTTGCCGTGGGAATGAGACACACACCGAGGTCGTTTTAAAGAGAGTGTTTTACCCGTCAACATGACGAAAAACACAAACTGCAGCAGAAGAAAGAAGTAAAGCTCACATGATGAACCTCCTCAGCTGACTCGAGGTCACCTCCTGTAACACACTCAGCTTCGTTCATTTACGTTCAGGTGTAGAGGAAAAACACACACATGCAAACACACACACACCGTCAGCGCTGATGAACGTCACAATGACGCTGAGATTTAATTTATTTATGTTCATTAAGATGCGAAACTTTTATTCCACTACAGTGTTTATTATTGTTGTCGTGTGTAAGAATACACACTTGCTTCATTTCCTCATGTGTTTTTTTAGATAAACTGTGAAACAGCTCATTAGCTTTACTTTTAAAAACCAGAGGGGTGCAAACTTTCGCACCAAACCCTGAATGCTGGAATCAGATACTGACGAGATCACTGGTGTACAGGTTTCAGCACTCGCACTAACACTGCTGCTTCTGCTGCTTACACATCTAACCTGTCTCTCTCTCTCCGTCTCTCTCTGTCTTTGTCCTTGTCCTGCTTTCTGTCTTATTTTCCGTCTGATGACATCATTCACTCCTACACCGTTTTTCTTTTCTCTGTGCTCCCCTCTTGCTCTCTCATGCTGAATTGTTGTGCCTGTGTCTCTGTGTGTGGCTGTGGGTGTGGTCATGTCTCTGTGGGCGTGGTTATGTCTCTATGGGTGTGGTCATGTCCCTGTGTGGCCATGTCTCTGTGGGTGTGGTCATGTCTCTGTGTGTTGGTCTCTGTGGGCGTGGCCTCTGCTCATCCTGTGCGCTGTGTGCAGCTTCCTTCCAGCTCTGCTTCCTCGGACTCCTCTGACTCGGCTCGGTCGCTCGGCGAGATCAGCTCTCCCTCTGAAAAGGTGACTCCTGATTGGCTCTCTGCTCACCAGCGCCACTTTCCTACTGGTTCCCTCATGAACCGGTGCTGCTTCCCATTTGAGATTCCCTCCATTATCAGATCATTATCGTGTCCCTTTTTTGTTTCTTGTTAGTTTCATATTATTTGCGTCATGTGACATTTTGAGTCCATTATGTTTTGCCTTGCTCATTTTTCATGATTTTATTTTTACCACGTTCAGCTGTCAAACGGCTATGACCACCACAGCCCCGCAGAGGCCTCGTACCCGTCCGGAGTGGCCTACTCCTTCCCACCAAATCCCTCCCCCTCCCTCTCCTCCTACTGTCCTTCCTCTTCCTCCTCCTCCTCCTCCTCCTACTCTTCCTCCACTCTGAGGTCGTGGTCGAGGCCGGGCTCGGCGCTGATGCCCGATTACCCCCATTACTCCACGCTGAACCCTGGCATGCTCCCCCCATCCTCCAAGATCCCCAGCTGGAAGGTTTGTCCATCTGTTTTATTTATTCCATCACTCCGTCATAATCACTCCGTCATAATCACTCCGTCATAATCACTCTTCTACCAGGCGTCCTGGGTCAGAGATCTGGATGAGAATCCTGACCACTTTTTCTCTTTTGACTACTAACCACTTTGCTTCTGTAATATCTAGTTAATGATGACATCTAGTGGCCGGTTTTAATACTGCATGAGAATCCAGGAATAATAAGAATAATAATAATGATAATGAGAAGACTAGAGTGTTGTGTATAATGGTGTAACGGTGATGTTGTGGATGTAGGACTGGGCCAAACCGGGCCCGTACGATCAGCCCATGGTGAACACGCTGAGGAAGAAGAAGGAGCCGAAGGAGGCGGTGGACCTGAATGGCTCGTACCAGCCGACGTTCAACTCCACACAGCCCGAGGACAATCAGAAACCCAGGAGCGTCGCTCAGACACCGAAGGTCGGTCACGGGTCCGATAATACTACCCCAAAAAACATCACAAAAAAAAAAAGCTCCTGAGTGCGGCGCAAGTGTGTGTGTACATCATTAATAAATAATCAGCTTTATAAAGAGAGGTTTTTTAAACCTGTGAAAATCTCACAGCACAAAAAAGAGGTGTAACTTGTGTAACATTTGTGTGTGTGTGTGTGTGTGTGTGTGTGTGTGTGTGTGTGTGTGTGTGTAGGAGGTGGAGGCGCAGCAGGACTTGGCTCTGGCTCTCTCTCGTGGTCTGCAGTTGGACGCTCAGCGCTCGAGCAGAGACTCGCTCCAGTGTTCCAGTGGGTACAGTACTCAGAGTACCACACCCTGCTGCTCCGAGGACACCATCCCCTCTCAGGGTGTGTGTGTGTGTGTGTGTGTGTGTGAGAGAGTGAGAGAGAGAGAGAGAGAGAGAGAAAAGCAGAGGCCAGAATCAAGAGAGTACAGGAGCGAGATATGAAATAAGAGAGAGATGAAAGAAATAAATCAGTGTAGTATGCAATGAAGAAAAGAGGAGAGGAAGGAAGGAAAGGGAGGAAAAACAAAGTAAGTAAGAGAAGAAAAGAATTAAGGGGGAAAAGAAGTAAACAAGGTAAGAAGCAACGAATGGCTGGGAGTAATCAGGAGGAAGGGAGAAGAGGGGAAAAAGAAGCAAAGGAAAAATAATGATTCCAGGAAGGGAAGAAAAGGGAAGGATATACTAATAGTAATGTAGTGAAGAAGGGATGAAGTGTTGAGTGATGAACGTGTATAAACCCCTGAGTGATGAACGTGTATAGACCTCTGACCCGTCCTCCATCTCTCCCCCCTGCAGTGTCCGATTATGATTATTTCTCCGAGCAGCAGGACTTCGATAAATCCTCCACCGTCCCGCGGAACAGCGACCTCGGCCAGAGTTACCGTAAACTCTTCCAGACCAAACGTCCCGCCTCCACCGCCGGCATCCCGTCCGTCCCCGCCGTCCCGGGCGTGGCCACCATCCGCCGCACCCCCTCCACCAAACCCTCGGTGCGCAGGGGCATCGGCCCCGTCCCGATCCAGACCCCGGTCATCCCCGTCATGATCCCTAACGTGCCGGACTTCACTGGGGTGGAGCCTAATGAGGAGGCAGAGCCGAGCGTCGAAGCGGAGCAGGAATCCCTCCTGCCGGTGGAGTCGTGGAGCGGCCAGGCGTCCACTAACCCACCCCTGTACTCCGCCTACGAAGGGCACGAAGACGCCATGGAGGAGGGAGACACCATGCTGCAGTCCATCCGCAGAGGGGTCCGGCTGAAGAAGACCACCACCAACGACCGCTCCGCGCCACGCATCCAATAATATTACTCCAGCATTTAAATTCCCTATGAACAGTTACTATGGTAACGGATAGGGCTGTCGTTAGTTTATTTTGTTCTCAGATCATTCTTTTCTCATGTGTTTTCCGGACTATAAGCCAACAAAACTCTTTGCTTGTTGTAATTACAGTCATTGGATTCAGCGCCCTCTACAGGTGCAGTGCAGTTTTCATGTTTGTTCTGTTGGTGTTTTGCCGTAGCACACGTCCCTCTGTCTGAGTTATACAGCCATGTCTAATGGCAAATCGAAAGCATTTGTTTTATTATTACACACACACACACACACACACACACCTACAGTGTCACAGTAACTGCGTAAATGTATTAGTTCATCAGTAAAGAAAAATTCAGATTGACAAATGAAAATGTTTACTTAGACAACGGAATAGCATAAAGCTAGCTACGTGACTGTACAATGTTGTGAGTGATGTCACCGGATGTGCTCAGTGAGAATCGGTA
>JAOVVA010000048.1:3926941-3942887 GCA_028565275.1 Leiocassis micropogon | reverse complement strand
GTCTGTCATTTTTTCGCCGTTTCTTATTTCCACAAGGAATCCAAAATGTTGCCACACCAACGATTTAAATGTCGCGGCCGCATCTTCTATCCTTACTTCTCCCTCACACTCCATCATGCCAATGACGCAAGGAGATAGTCACGTTCTCGCGAGACCAGACGCATCTCGCGAGACAAATCTGATCTCGCGAGATCTCGTACCACGAGATCTCATCATACTCCTAGTATTTACTGGTAGCGACTTCATAGCACTTTTGTACATCATCCTAGATAAAGAGGAACGCCAAATACCGTTCCTCTTTATCCCAGACCTTGACATGCATGGGCATTGCAAGTTATCGGAGTTATTCAGGCCAATTCTCAGTGTTTTTTATGATCAGGTTTTTGCTCATCCGTGTATAAACAACATATCATGGTAACCTTGACGTAGTGCTAATAAACGTGCCTCATTAACATGCAAAATAAGCCTCAGTTCTTGTATGGTTTGTTAGGGGCTGTAACCTTTCGGAGGTTGGTGGAGTCCTGAACCATAAACAGACTTTAAGCAGCGAAGTGGCTCAGCTGGTGCAGGAGGAGCGCAAACTCGATGAGCTGATCCAAAGATGCACGCAAGACGTCAAGCAGATGACGGAGTCGACGCAGAGTCAGAAATATCCTTTCCATCATGCTGGTGTGACTGTGTCTTTGCTTCTTGACCTGCTGCTTATCTGCTGTTGTCTGTGTGGATTTCTGTTTACTATTCAGATGTTAAAGATCAAAGGGATGTTGAGAGGGAAGTATTGAAAAGGGCAGGAGTGGGATTGCCTTGGTCAGGGTAAAACTTGACCTAAATCTACCTTGGTTTGGAGGACGTTAGGCTGGTAGTGGTCACAGAAAGGCGTATGGGATTAAAGAAACTGGATCCTGGAATGGGGGTGATTGAGAGCTTGGTTCTTCTTGATAGGTGGGGTTTAGAGGAATAATTGTGCAGGCTGGCGTTACCTGCAGCACAAAAAGTGGTCTGCTACATGCATACAAGAAATGCATATGACTGTTTTTGATATGAATCACTGCATATGAATGCATATGACATTATTTTGATTTATTTGGTATTTTTGTTTTCAAATTTCAAAGATCCAACCTATAACCCAGGTTGAAGGGTTCAACAGTGGCAGCATTTCTACATTTTTTTTGTGATATTATTCCCCTATCCTGGTAGCAGTAAAAAAAATAATAATAACCTTGGTTGTACATGACGTATGAGAACCCAAAAGCACGGTTTGATGTCTGAAGTCTTCCCCGTCAACACACAAGCAGGACTTCTGTATAAGTAGTTTGCTTGTTAATATATATATATATATATATAAAATGTGTATATTAAAAAAAAAAATCATTCACTAGTGCTTCGTCGCCCCATGGATTCGTCGCCGCGTGGATTCGTGCCACTCTGTGTGTTTCATTACAGAATTTTAGGGGCCCTTGGTGTGGGAGTAGGTAGAGTGGTTGAATGGGGGGGTGATTGAGATTCTTCTTGATATTAGGTTTAGAGGGATGATTTAGGGGAAGCTTGATTAATCTTGTGGAGGAACTTGAGTAGTCATGGTTTCCTGTATCTTTTGTATGTTGTAATTTAATGAGTGATATGTTGTGGTTCTTTAACTTTTCCTACATTCGCTTATGTAACGTATCAAGACCTCAGACGGGACCAGAGTCTGAAAGATCAGACTGTTATTGTCGTCAGAGCTCCATCCGAGACCAAGTTAGAGGTGCCCGATCCACAAGAGGTCAGTCATTACTGATTTGTTGCATTTTTCTCTCCTTTGTGCTGTGAAACTCGGTGAACTTCCAAAGCCTTATGTTTTTTTTTTTTAATTTTCTTATCCAAAGTCCAGTTTCTACAGCTGTGATGTTTAAATCCCCCCTTTAGGGCTTGCAGGTTCACCTCACCAGCACAAAAGGTCCAATAGATGTCTTCTTGTGTCCTGATGAGAACACCCCCGACAGTCCAGTGAAGAATCAGACTGCGAGTTTGAATGGAAACTCGTCTCCTTTTGTGAAAGTTTTAGAAGGTAGCTTTGTTTGGAGATTTACCAAGTTTAAAAATGAGCGGCTCTACATTTAGTTTTTTTTTTCTGTTCTAAACCATTCCCCCCCCTTCCCTCTTTACCTGCAGATGGCAACTCCAGTCGTTCAGGCCCAGCGGTGACGGTTACCAACCTGTCGCCTATTACATCCCCCTACACCAGCCTGCTGCAACAAACTGAGGACCAGAACCCATACTCCGAATCGCCCTTCATCAGCCTGGGCTCGCCACCGCTTAGTGATGACTACCTCATGAGCCTGGGAGAAGGAGAGGGCATTTCTGACCTCTTCGATGACCTTGACCGTCTCCCCAATCTGGATGATCTTCTATGCAACTGAATCGGACCTCTTGGACCGACGGAAGCGTGCGGATTTGATTCAGTATGTGTCCTTGGTTCTGGAGTCTGGTAAGGTGCATCCTGAATTAAGAGACACTTGGAGAATGGTCTACTCACTTCCAGCCTAAAGGTTCCTTGAAGAACCCAGGTGTTACTTGAGTTAACATTTCCCATTCAATCAAGAAAGTAAAGTTTATATTGAGGACCACTGCTTCAGTGATGCACCTAATGCAGGGTGGATCTCCAAGCTTGTCCTCTATAACTGCCTCAGGATTCTCCATCATGGATCTCAATCCTGTATGAAGAGAAAAGGGGAACCCATCATTGTTTCTACACCACTTGGAGATAAAGCTTTCGGTTTTCCCACTTTTTATACCCTGTTTTGCAACTTTGTGCTCTTGTTAACCAAGATCTTCCAACTTGGAGATGCCTTGATTTGGGAGTTGGAGAACATCTCTTTACTTCCTTGTCTCTCCTTCAGCATGTAGGACCTCCTTTCCAAAATTTTACGAATAACATTTGACTTTGGATAGTTCCTGGATTGTTCCTTTATCTCCTCAGTATTGATTGAGGACGTATCATTGTTGACTTCTGCATTTCATCATACCTGAAGGTGAACATGACCTCCCGGTAAAGACCCAGGTAAATGGGTCCATGGAATAAATCAGGTTCTGTGTAGAACTACACAGCAACTCCTACATCACGTTCTGCTGTCTGTTTCGTTCCCATGGCGATGGGATATGAGCAGACATGATTCATGAGCTGCTCTTTATTGCATCAGTGCTGCTGCGGGTTTCTTACACTCCCTCGTGTGAGGAATCACTTCATTGTTCGCATCAATGAGTAACGATGAAGTATAAGTTTGTCCAATTTAGCCTTGATCCAAAGGTCTTCAGAGACCAAAGGGTAAATTCGTGATGCCACTGACAGGGTCTCCGGCTGATTTGGAGTTCAGATGGATTTGAGGATGAACATCTGTCCCAGTGGTGGGTTTCATTTCAGTTTTGGAAGTGCACTTTAGAACTCTTTAGCATGGATGTATGTTTACCAAGCGGTCATGCTAGTAGAAATGATTTTTAGACGTTTTTATGAATTGAATTTGTTGCTTTGGGGAATTCATATTATTATTTTTTTTTTAAAGAACTGACCGATCTTCGCATCTCTTAAGCTTCAGGGTTTAAAACTGAATGCATGTTTTTACATGAATGCCCGGTGTCCTTGAATTAGAAGCCTTTTGTTATGTACAAGTAGTACAGTACATAAAAAAATTAAAGAAACACTTCACATTTACATTTCTCCATGTCCCCCCTAATTATCAGCCAGCATTGAGTGTCTGATCTTCAGGTTATGAAATCTCTAGGAGAACCAGGATGACGTCTCCCCTGAAACACACCACTCCAAATTCTAAACTCTAACAGGTTATATTGAAAGTTTTAAAACCCCCAAATAAAAGTTATGTTAGCTGAATTAACTAAATTACACTTATCTACTTTTTTTCCTTTATATTTTTTGAGAAGTAGTGTTTGAAACGTTCTCGCCTGTACTGAGTGGTCTGAAACTTTATTGTGTGACCTATTGATCCTTTGAAGTATGTTCTTGATAAGTTAATGTTTTTCCATGTGTCGTGTACCACGCTAGAATAATTCCACAAAGATCTTAATCAACATAGTTTAATAATAGTACAATAATAATTCAGTTCAGTTAATGTCAGCCAATGGATAACACTGATATTGGGCCAAATTCTGCTTGTTCATCCCGATCACTAGGTAATAAACTACCTACATTACAAACATGTTAATTTAAGATTTCAATATTTTGCAATTTGAAAAAGTATATTTTCTGTACCATTACAGAAGTACAGTATTTTTATCATTAATTGCAATTAAAGTGATATTTGCAGGTGTGTGTTTATAGATATATTATTTGTAATGAGGTATCAAGTTTTGGTATAAAACACATTTAAAAAAATAATGCAATATTTGCATGTGGTCCCCCGCACCCCC
This sequence comes from Leiocassis micropogon, assembly GCA_028565275.1. Lineage (NCBI taxonomy): Eukaryota > Metazoa > Chordata > Actinopteri > Siluriformes > Bagridae > Leiocassis > Leiocassis micropogon. Next base: position 3,938,486 of record JAOVVA010000048.1, on the reverse strand, counting down.
CCCCCTATCATTTTCAAACTCTGAGGAAGTGTGTTCTCGTTGCTTTTGATTAGTTTTTTGGGGTAAAAAGAAAAATCTAAACTGTTGTCTCGTGTGTGTCTTTTTGTGCTGAGTAGTGTTTCAGGCTCAGTCCTGATTACTTCGGTGTCTTGGTGCCTTCACCAGCTATGCAGAGATCCAGTTAGGGAACCTTTAACTCCAGACTTGGCCTTCACCACGGGAAACATTCATTCTGTACGACGGCGTCATTATTTAACACTTTACTCATCTGTGGCAGTGTGTTAGTTTATTCCAGGGAACACTGATACGATCATGAACTTTATTATAATACACGCTGCGTTTAATGAGAGGAATGAGTTTTTTTTTTTTGTTGTGTACTTAGTTGACCAGTAATTCGACTAGTCATCCTTTCCGTAGTCATGCAAACTGATTCAGGACACATCTATTGTTAGGCTGGTTTATTAGTAGTGGTAGATGTCGCGCTACAGTTTTAGCGGTAATTCTTGTACACAGTCTTAGTGAAGGAAATAAATAAGTGCAATAAAATGGGAAAAAAATATATAGAAATGCATGAGGCGGCACGGTGGCTTAGTGGTTAGCACGGTCACCTTGCACCTCCAGGGTCGAGGGTTCAATTCCCACCTGTGTGTGTGTGTAGTTTGCATGTTCTCTTGCTTGGTGGGTGCCCTTCAAGGTCAGTCCAAAGATGTACAGATTAGGCTAATTAGCTTTTCCACATTTCCCAGTGTGTGAATTTGTGAGGATGTGACGCCTGGCACCCTGTCCAGGGTGTACCCCACCTCGTGCCCTACGTCTCCTAGGGTGGGCTCCAGGCCCCCCGTGACCCTGAATACAGGATAAAGCCGTATAGATAATGAGGGATGCAGGAAAAAAATATTCCGTTATGTATCATCCTTTTGGCTTCTTCCGTTAGGGGTCACCATAGGACACGTAGGTGTCTCCATTAACTGTCTACCACATCTTTCTTTCTCACTCCAACCTCCTGCATGTCGTCCCTCCCCACATCCATAACCCTGCTCTTAGGCCTTCCTCTTCTCCTCCTGCCTGGCAGCTCCATCTCTAACATTCCCTCCCGATACACCCTCTAAAATATTATGAAATATGATCTGATCTTCATCCAAGTCAAGGGTACTGACAAATATAATGTGCCTAAAATAATAGTAAATAATAATTAAAAAACCAAAAAAAAAGTTAATGACCTCAGATTGGAGTCAGGTGTTGGCATAGCTGGAGTCTTGTTAAGAAAATGAGTTGGGAGGAAAATGGCAAATTCATGCAGAAAACATCAGAAACTTTCAAAAGGTTCCTCTACATTTTCTTGTTACTGTATGTCTGCAGTTCTGCTATAATCCTACAGGTGACGCATTGAAAGGCAGCACATCATCCTGTGTTTAACATCATTCCTGTGTTAAGTTGAACATGTGTGTGTGTGTGTGTGTGGGGTCAAGGTCAAGACTGAGGTACATCAGGGAACAAGATCATTAGGTTGCACAGGCAGCTGTTTCCTCATTTTACTAATGAACTATTTACCTAATACACTTAATTATGATGATTTGTGTTATGAAGGCGTGGCTGTGATCGTCTCCTTCCCTCTATACAGTCCTGGCTCGCGCACTGGATCTGGTTCCCTCACCTTAACCCTGGCTTTGTATGATTTTTATAAATCATCACTCTGTTCACCGCTAATCACTAAACCTGGGAAAGCCTTAATTAATGACCTGTGATTAAATCTCTGCTCATAAATAAGTTCCACCTTGAAGCCAAGGTCATACAACATGTCCACAGTAGACGCTTCCAGTCTGTAGTGTGTTCCTCACCTCTTCACTGTGTGTTTCTACACCAGCGGTTATTAAAGTGAGCTTCTCCACTTCAATCAGGAGCATCTGCTGAGCTTCATACTTCCTCAAACCGTCTGTTCTCATCGTGTGTTTCCTGGAAGCTCTGATGTTTAGTGACTAGAACACAAACAGGTTTACAAATCTTCTCGGCTAGCTTCTAGGAGAATCCTCAGGAGATTAGGTTTAGTAAAACCATAGCAAAAAAAATAAAAAGGTGTGTGTGTGTGTGTGTGTGTGTGTCTAACAATAGTGTCAGATATTCACTGTTTTCATGTTTCTCTGACGTGTTACTGCCATGAAGGATCCGTGCTTTTCTTTAAAAATAAATTGTAACGTTTTAATTGAGAATTTAATGCTCTTTTACATTACATTTTAAAACTGGTGGTCAAATACCTTTAGAGGAAATCCAGTGGAGCGACCCAAGCATCGTTCTCCCAGTCTTATTATTATTATTATTTACTGATTTTTAAATCTGTGATTTTAAAGAACAATAAACATATAAAATCTACCATAATTGATGGAGAACCTCTCCAGTATTTATTTACCTTTAATTAACCACCTAATAACATTAATATTTAACGTATCGCCTCTGAGTTTCAGTCTTTTGCTCATTATTTCTTTTCCTCCGTCTTTCTGTTTCTTTAGTTGCACACTTTCCTCCAGGCTCTCTTTATGATCACCCTGTACGATAAATGTGTGTGTGTGTGTGTGTGTGTGAGAATAAGGACAGCTTGTTGGTCACACTGTACTCATTCTTTTAAGCATGAAAGTGGCTTTGTGTAGAATACGGTTTAAATTTGAGTGTTTTTTTGATAAGCTTCACAGTATGATGTCTCATGAGGGGGAAAAAATGTAAATAAATGTCTTCAATCGAGCCCCTGTTTTTTTTTTGGCGGGGATTGGCACATTGAGTGTATTTTGTCCTGTCCTGAAAATTCACCAGATTATGAATAAAAGCAATAAGACACATTCCTCTTTTAGTGTCCTTGACTGATAACACACACACACACACACACACACACACACACTTGGACTGCAAACGAAGCCGTACTGTGTTTCGTTCTACTTCGAGAAGAGTGTTGATAACGGGCCAAACGGACACGTCTCTCTCCTGGAGTTAGCAGCATTAGCATTTCAGTGTGTATGGACACATGAGGTCAACTGCCTCTGAGAGAGCCGTCTCATGTCTAGACTTAAGTCCAGGTTCATGGCGGTCTAACAGTCATGTCTGATTTGACTCCACCCATATGTCTGATTGGGAATTGTTTGTGAATCTGATTTCTTCTTTCATAATTTCTTGTTTTCCTTACTTGCACAGTATGACTTTTAATCTGACAGAAAAGACGTGGCTGATGACATCAATGTGTCCATCATGTGCGAAGATTTGAACTTTTAGGGGGGAAAAAAATTGACAAGTTGCTGTGGTACTAGAAGAGGAAAATAATCTATAACGGCATTTAAATTCAATTTCATTTTATTTGTATAGCACTTTTAACAATTGTCATTGTCCCAAAGCAGCTTTTTATGAAATGTGATCAATGTGAATGAATCAAAAAGATTAAATGAACACTAAACAAAAAACACTTTTTGAGCAGCAAGTAGTGCTGCACAGTTAATTACATAAGAATTGCAATCGCAGTGCAGACCTGTGCAATTATCTAACTGCAAATAGCTGCATTTATTACACGTAATATACACATAGGCGGGACTTTATATATTCAATAATTTAGGCGTGTTTATTTTTTAAACACTTTAATTAATCAAGGTAAACAACCACTCAATGAGATTATACGGATTTCTTTTATTGTCATTGTACAATACAATTGTAGCACAATTTAATTATAAAATAGTGATAAATAAATAGATAGAAGGACCTTGAACCCGTACCACTGCTGATGTGAAAGAGGGATGAACCGTCTGCTTTCCAGCTTTTATCATCTCTGGTGTCTGTAGCAAAAAGACCATCAGTTTGATTTCTTTAGATAAAGATCGAGCCAGATTGTTTTTCGAACTTGGACAATAACTGAGAAATAGCCTGGTCTGACTCATGTACCTCTAATAATGTCCGTTTTCCTACCAGTGATGTAATCGTTTGGGCATCACTCCTTAGAAGCTGTGATGCTGTGAAAGACACCGTGGAGACAGTGTGTGTGCAGAAGCCACTGATCTGATGAGCTTTGAGGTCGTGGTATGTGGTAAGTTTGTGCCCTGGAGACCATAACTGGATGATGGCTGTTTTCAACATGTTTTCAACATGAACCTGCTGCCTTAACGGTTAAATCAAGAGGTGATTGTCTTGTGCCACCTGGGCCTGTGTGCCAGGGACTAGTTTACACGGCATGCTGCATATATGTATCGAATTGATTGCTTATACCTATATAAATAAAATGTAATTTAATATTTGACTTATTTGTTATATATATTTTGAGAAATAAGCTGACATGGCCAAATGAAAAGCCAACAGAACGCTCTCAGAATTATGCTGGTAAGTCCCAAACACTGGCCATCATCCTGTTCCACTGGGGCCTGGTTAAGTTATGTTTGGGTTTGCTTTATATGATGGTGATGTTTAAACTGTTTCCTTCATTTATATCTTGAAAGACTTTGACATATAATTAAAATCCTCTGAACCGGCTGTCATAAGGCCTGTAGTTAACTAGTCGCTGCTTAGACGTTTAAGAAAAAGTGTGTGTATATATCTCACTGTGTTGTTTTAAAATTTAAAATCATCATATAAATCTGTATTGTATTTGTGTATTTACTTAGGTTATCTTGATCTGAATTATTTAAGTGACAAATAAGCAAAAAGAAGCACTAATTAAGTATTTTTTACTTTGCGTATTTGTCACACTTAAATCATATCTATACACATATATTGTATGAAACACTGTGTTGGTTTTACGCCTGATCTAATGAGACACACATCTTCCAAAAAATTAAACTTTTTCTCTCATCAGTCAACTGAATGTTTGCCTAAAAGTCTTGGGTATAATCAAGATGTTTTTTTTGTTTTTTTTTGGTAAATGTGAGACGAGTCCTTGTGTTCTTTTTGGTCAGCAGTGACTTCTCCCATGGAAGCCTCTTTTGCCCCCAGTCTCTTTCTTATTGTTGGATCATGAACACTGACCTTCACTGAGTCATGTGAGGCCTTGAAGTCCTTCAGATGTTCTTCTGGGTTCTGTTATGATCTCCTGGATGCGGCGTCGTTGTGCTCTTGAAGTAATGTTGGTAGACCGTCCGCTCATGGGAAGGTTCACCACTGTTCAAGGTTTTTTCCATGTGTGTAAAATGTCTCTCACTGTGGTTTGCTGGAGTCCCAAAGCATTAGAAATGTCTCTGTAACCCTTTCCAGACTGACGCATGTCAATAACTTTGTTTCTCATCTGTTCTTGAATTCTCAAGATCATGTTGCTTTTGGAGATCTTTTAGCGTGCTTCACTTTGCTCAGACAGGTTCTATTTAAGTGATATCTGGATTAAACAGGTCTGGGTGTCGCAAGTGAAATTTAACTCATTTTTCAAAAAATCACAGTTCACTCATGATTTAGAAAGGGGGCAATTACTTTTTCACATAGGGTAAGGTACTGTAGGTTTGGACAGCTTTTCCCCCTCACAAAATAAAATTATCGTTTTAAAATTGCATTTTCTATGTACTCGTGTTGTCCTTGTGTAATATAAAATTGTTTTGATGATCTCAACCATTTAAGTGTGACAAATATGCAAAAAAAAAATCAGCAAGGGGCAAATACTTTTTGTCAGGTTAGTTGGATTCATGTGGCTATTTTTTGGTCTTCCACTGTTAATGAAAATTACACTTAAATGCTAAAACATAAGCTGTAACTCAAATTTAAGTAGTATCAAAAAGACTCTGGATTTTATTACAGTAATGAAGCCCAAGTGAGCGAACCCAATGCATGTTCATGAACAGGATAAGAGCAGATGAATAACAGATGAATAAACACTCCTTATATACCTTTAACTAGGAGATGGAGTCAAACCCTCACCAAAACAGGCACATTATCTCTTTGTCTGTTCCAACAAATTCCCCCAACATAGTCCAACTTTTCCATTACTGTGTTTATTTATGTAGTTTATATCCCATGACTATATTTTATCCCATTATATCTCTTTTCCTTATTTTATATTTCTTATATCTTTTAACCATTTTATTGGATTTATATATAAAAAGAACAGGGTGGTGCTTAATTCCTCTATAAAAACTCCACGTTCCTGGTTTTGCCCTCAGCTCTTCAGAGACAGAGCATGGGTAAGCGTCTCCTTCTGTTACTCATTGTTTTTTTTTTTCTTTTATATTTTATCTCATTAATTTTTTATCTCAATAATCTTATCTCCTTTTACATCCTTCTTGTTTCTAGCTGACCGCACCTGCAAAGACGACCATAGCAGCAGCATGGACAGTGTGGACTCCAACTCCTCCCAGCCTGTGGTTAATCAAGCTGACCTTGACCTTGAAGTGTCTTCCTTATCAGAGAAAGGGAGCGTCTCATCTCATCACTCCGAGTCATTCTACTGCTACACAAACCAACTTCACCAACCTCACCACCTCTGTTGGGGTTCAGGCCCCAGAGACCGCCTCTGTGGGTACACAGACTGATTCTCCTTCAGTCGGGGTGTCCGTAATCCCCACACTCAACTGCCACTAGGTGTGGTTCTTGTTTAGAGGCGACAGGCCTCTTCATCTAATCTATAATGTCGTTTGGTTACTCAGTTCTTATTTTCTGATGCTTATCCAGGCTCTGTTTTATATTAAGCCTTATATGTCTTGTATATCTCTTTTTATTTGTTATTAACCAGTTTTTGTATCTATTTGGTTTTAGTAAATGTTCTCTAGTGTATCTATTAGCTCTTTATGTATTTTAATCACACAGCAGATTAAACTATCCTTTTTCACCTGCCATGAGTTTGTTGTGGTTTCCTCCAACTTCCACCTCATAAGAGATAATGAGCGCCGCTTTGCACAGTAACGTCACTTATTAGGCACCAGAACTTATTCATACATCCATCTTCACCAAGCTCCAGTGCAGTTACAAGAAAGCATCTTGTTAAAAAAGTACCATATTAATTGTTTTATGTTCTTATCTAGGTCAGATTGACCTGCTCTCTTCCTCTCATGCACCTAGTGGTGTGTGTGTGTGTGTGTGTGTGTGTGTGTTTCTCCCTTGCTTTCCTGGGCACTTTGTGTGCTTTTTAATTTATCCTACTTAAGTTTTAATAGCAAACATTCTTTTATATTTTTATCTGTAGAACGAATATATTTGATACACACGTGTTTATGTATGTCGTCCTCCCCCCCCCAAAAAAAACAAGCTTACACACACCTGTAGAGAATGTGGATAAATACTAACTGTGTGTTACCGTGAGTCTGGTGTTTATTTCTAGTTCTCCTCAACGAACCTTGTCTGTTCCAAATGAACCTTGCAGTGTGAGGAGGAGAGAGACTTTTCTAGGTGTAGTGTGATGTCCGAGGGTAGGTGCACAGTGTGTACTGGAAAGTGTCGCCACTCTGTCCATGTTAAAGAGGACAAGATCTATGTGGTGAAGACAAGGAGGGTCGAGGAGACTTTAGAATTAACTGAAAAGTTCAGAGTTTAATAAGCAGATTAAATCTGAAAAAGAGGAACAAGAAAGACAAAAAGTCAGACTGGTGGAGGAGTGTTATCAGTGTGTGGTTACACTGGATACAATCGCTTTAAAGAGTGACGCTGTATCCATACTTGAGCACATGGATTTTTTGCATGAGAAAGTGAATGAATCAGGAAAAACAGAACGAGTGAAAAAAACTTGAAGAACTAAAGAAAAGAGCTGAAGCTGAAAACCAGAAACTGGTTGGAATCCATAAAAAGTAATTACAGTGTGCGCCAAAATACACAGTACTGAAATGAAAAAACGAAGAATATCATCTTGTTGTCATCTGTAAGTTTATTAATCCTGAACACACACACTATTAGCATGTTGATTTACCATGGTGTGCGTGATGGTGTTCATATCGTTCACGCAGATTCTCAACCCAGATTCCCAGAACAAAGGTCGCTGCAGACTCCTGCAGAAGGACGAGTTCTTGGCGGATCTTCACAGTTGAACGCGCTCTCCTTTAACGTTCCCACGAGTAGGCATCAGGTGGTGTAAGATCGGGGGAATGAGGGAACAGAACTCCATCCAACTGTCTTGTGATCTTTTGCAAATTGTCTAAATCAATGAATTAAAGGATTTAAAAGTGCCTGAATCTCTACATAAGTGGTTATAATTCAGATTTGATGCAGTCTGAAGGTTTTGGTAGAATTATCGTTATACCAACGACAGGCTAGAAAATATGATCCACCCAGTAATCTGCAGGAAATTTGCTAAATCATATGAGCACATTTAAGCTTCAGACATGAATGACTGAGCATTTTGATAATTATTCTGTACTTCATTTTCATACATATATAATAGATAAAATTCTGTATTCTATAAAGTTATTTTCCTTTTTTCTTTCCTTTTTGAATTGTAATTGGTAAAACTGCCTGCAGAATCAATATCTGGTAATTTACCACCATTGATTGTGTGCCAGAGTATTTGGGTAATTTTTTTTCTGATATAAAACATAAATTGTTTGCTATTAGCATACCACAGAAAGGCCATAATCCAACAACTTAAAAATAATAATAATCTTCATTTATTTGTCACATGTACTTTACAGCACAGTGAAATTATTTTTCGCATATCCCAGTTAGGAAACTGTGATCAGAGGACAAAGTCAGCCATGCTACAGCACCCCTGGAGCAGACGGGGTTAAGGGCCTTGCACAAGGTTGCCAACAGTGGCAACTTGGCAGTGTTGGCCCTCGAAAACCCGACCTGCTGTCAGTAATCCAGTAACCCACAGCCTTAAACATTTGAGCCACCACTGTATGAAATAGTAAAAAAAAAAAACAAAGCCAACTGATAATTATTATTTTAAAAAAGCATTCATCTGCTTTTCCATGAAATGTGAGTTTGGGAAAAAAATTCAACTACTTCCTAAAAATATTTCATTTTTAAATTTTATTTTATTTTTTTGGTCAGTTTTGATCTTTATTTTTTAACAATTTATTGCAATTTTTATTAAATGATTTGGATTATATAGGTTTTGTTGGTCGTTACATAAGAGCTTATACAGTAAGATGTCATTAATAAAAACAATACAAATAACTATTTGTACGGTGTGGTCATCAGAACCATAATTCTGATGATTTAGCAGCTAGGATTACAATAATAATAATAAACACATCCATTTTTAGTTTTCAGTTTTAACCACAAATACAGGTATTGTGTTAAAAACCTTGCAATATTAATAAAATACTTATTAATAAAACAGTATCTTTATCTGACTTTGTTCTTGGCTATAATTCTGATCTAAAAGTAGTGACGTACCAATCACCAAAAACCAAATACAGTTCACAGACATAACCACACTGAGGCGCTGTTGGGTCATTCTTCGGTTGGGGTGGCAAATGAAAGGCAGAATTTGTAACAATCCAATGTATTGTTACGCATTTAAAATTAGTTTAATATGTTATATCCATTAAAATGAAAGCTTAATAACATTTAGTTTTTTATAGAATTTCAATCAAAAACGGGTGATACAACCACTTATATCTATAGTGTTACCAATATTATTATATTAAGTAAAAGTTTAGTTTGATCTTAAATTGCCACGGGTATGCAACTTTAGGTATTTAATAAATGAATACATAATTTTACCGATTCGGTTTCATTGATCATTTAAATTTCAGTTTTTAAAAGAAATGTTAGGTTTCTAATAATGTTTAAATGTTTTAATTTCTATTTTTGACAAAGGAGAATATTATTTTTTAAAATTTGGATATGCATAAAAAAGATAGGAAAACTGTTCTGTGGTATCTATATAGTCTTTATTCTAAAGTTGAAACCAGATATTTACATACACTTCAGAAAAAAAAACACAAAACCTTTTTTTCCTTTACTGTCAAACATTAAATCAGAGTAAACTTTTTCTGTTTTAGATCATTAAATATTAATATATTTTTTGCATTTGTTAAATGTTAGCATCGGGCGAAGGAGAATTTTTATGTATTTTTTTTTTATCACGTTCATCAAAGTCAGAAGTATATACACACTTAGTTTATTGTATCTTTAAACAAAAAGAAAACACCAGATGATTCTATTTGAAGCTTCTGATGGGTGAATTGAATCCATTTGAGTAAATTAGTGGCACACCTCAAACACAGAGCCTCTTTCTTTGACATCATGGGAAAATCAAGAAAAAACAACCAAGACATCAGGAAAAGAATTGTGGACCTCCACCAGTGTGGCTCATCATTAGGTGCAATTTCCAGATGCCTAAAAGGTCCACATTCATCTGTTTAGACAATAATACGCAAGTATGCAAGAGTCCCAGAGACTTTTTTTTGGTATGAAATGTGTGTATCAACCACAGGACAACAGCAAAAGACCTTGTGAAGATGCTGGCTGAAACCGGTAAGAGCGTGTGATTATCCACAGTAAAACAAGTCCTGTACCACCATGAGCTGAAAGGTTACTCTGTAAGGAAAAGCCATTACTTCAAAACCACCATAAAAAAAGCCAGAATAAGGGGTTGCAACTGCACACAGGGACATGAAGTGAAGTATGGGGGTTGGAGTATAATGTCGTGGGGCTGCTTTGCTGCAGAAGGGACTGGTGCACTTCACAAAATACATGGCATCATAAGAAAAGAAAATTATGTGGATATATTGATGCAACATCTGAAGACATCAGCCAGGAATTTAAAGCTTGGGTGAAGATGGGTCTCTCCACATGGACAATGACCCCAAGCACACCTCCAAATTAGTTGCAAAGTGGATTAAGAACAACAAAGTCAAGGTATTGTAGTCACAAAGCCCTGATCTCAATCCCATAAAAAATTTGTGGGCGGCACTGAAAAGGCGAGTGCAAACAAGAAGGCCTACAAACCTGACTCAGTTACACCAGTACTGTCATGAGGAGTGGGCCGAAATTTCAGCAAACTATTGCAGAAAGCTTGTGGAAGGATTTAATTCATTTGAAATTCTCTATACACTCTAAAAAACAAAACTGTGCTGTACACTTAAAAATATTAAAGTAAATATAAAAATTGAAAAATCATGTAAAGTATACTTCATGAATTGAGTACAAGTCAGTAAAAAAATTAAGTAGACCAGAATAACTTTATTTAGTACAATGATGTACAAAATTGAGTAAATGTAATGAAAATCAGAAGTAAATGCGATGGTTACCCCAAGTGAAAATGAATAAAATAATTGAGTAAATATAATTTAAATGCAAGGTAGAAGAAACTGAAAATTACACTATTATTTAACAAACAAATGTGCTACATTTACTAAATATTTTAACTGAATTTAATTCATACTGCACAGAATTAATATGTTACACTTAATTTTTAAAAAATATATTTAGTTTTTACTCAAGGGGTATTTTAATTCAGGTCAATGACACCAAATTATAAACAAAGAAATAACACACACATTACCATTTTAATTATACAATTATTTGCCAAATTTGACAAGACATGATCTGGTTTACTGACATGTAACAAGATCATAAACAAAGAGCTGAATTGATCTCATTAGTAAACAGTCTCACAAACAATACTTCTGCCACAAGTATTATACAGTTAATATGTGGAAAG
>JAOVVA010000048.1:3870294-3902376 GCA_028565275.1 Leiocassis micropogon | reverse complement strand
TGTCTGTAATTCTACAATATCTATCTAGCTATCTGTTTATCTTTAAAGCAGGATGTCTGAGCTGTGAGTTAGCAGGTGATGTTCATTATGATGATGACGGTTGTGATGAAGCGACGGCGATGATGAGGCAGTTCACTTTCGATGTTGCTTTGATCCCCTTATCGCGATGATGCAGGAATTTAGCAAGCCCTGATGTATCCTAATGCTCCAGCATCTGCCCCCTGTATCACCCCAACCCCCAACCCCCCCAACACCCCCGGACCCCCACCAGGCACACTCCTGCGTCCCTTCTGCTGGCCAACAGCTGGCATCTTTATTTACTGCTCGCTCTGTTTACCCTGCAAACCGACAGGAGCACCTTCCATTCAAATCACTCGCCGGCTGAATAAAGGCCTGTCGACGTTCGGCAAACAGAAACCATAATCACGTGTGTAATGGCTTTGAAATTGCATGTAAATATTTGCAGTGCGTGTTATTGTTGCCTGCCTGCAGACATTGGCAGGTTTGACATGCGATTAAAGCCCTGACGGTTTGGGCCGTGTCGCACGGTCGGCACGCGGCTAAAAGGCGTGGAATCCAGAAATGCTCACGGGCAGCTGCGCCCGACCGAAAGCTTTACATCCATCAGGGAAGGAGGAATAAAGTTTCTGACTTTACAGCAATTATGTTCAGATATCCCTCACGTGAAAAGTGAATGCAAGAAATATTTACATTTGCGTGGTGAAAGCACATGCAGATTGAGCTATCTGTATGTAAAGTAGGATTTCTTCTTCCTGAGGGGAAAATAAAGAGCTCCTTCCTTCCAGAGCTTTTAACCGTGCATCGTCATGTATAACACGTCTGTGAAAACTGTCAAGTTACAGCATAAGCTCTGACACTAGAGACTCCCTTCACGTCCTTGCAGAGTCTCGTGGTCGTGTGACCAGACTCGAGATCAATCAGTTATTCACCAGTATTGAGGATAAATGAAATTAAATAAATCAGGCTGACATGAGTTATATGACCAAGTAAACAAATTTATAATAAACACCTTTTTATGTCGCCAGAGCTACGTATGAGGTCAAAACAACTCCTTCAAGTAGGGAAAGGGAAATCCGAAGACTGGTGTTTCTGAGCGCCGTCATGTTATGACATGTGTGTTTCATGTGTGAACTTAATGACATCTTAAAGAAAAGTACTGCTATGTACTAAAGACAGGGAAAAAATGGATTCGTTGTGTTTCATGATTCTTTTGTGCCTCCACACTGACTCTTTTTTTAAATTATTTATTTATCAATCCAGTGGTAACTCGACATACAAACGCACCGCTTCAAGAATATTTTCAGAATAAAACTGAAATTTTGCAAGAAATTTGCGTCAGCCTACAAAGCAGTTTTGGCATACGAGCGAACATCCAGGAACCGTTCAATCCTCGTTTGCGTCAGTGGAAAGCCAAGCGATTGGAGGATTTTATTTTAACATCGGATTTCTTGAACAGACACGAGTTCTTCACTTCCACTTCAACGTCCACAGACCCCGTGACAGGATTCAAACCGTGAGTTTTGTGATCTAACGCTTGGTAGGTTATAATTTTTATGCGCAGGACAAAAACAGAATACTAGTCACATGACGACTCTAATTTAAAAGTATTTAAGTGATGTGCTTACGATGTTGCGTTGAAATAGAGACCGATTTCCAGCTTCTTGGATTAGAATTAGTTTTCCAGGCCAAAGACTCCGACTGGACAGAGGGACAGGGGAGCGTCCTCTCCTGTTTAAACCCAGACGTTAGTGTTTTCTCTTTGTGTTAATCCCTCAGTATCGCTTCTGTCCATCTGCAGATGAAGCTTCCCCGTGGAGTTTGCCATCTCTGACTTCTCTTAAGTCTTTGCTTTCCTGTATTTTATCGAGTTTGTCTCTTAAACCTGGAAAGATGCTGATCCTGTTATGATTTTGGCGTCTTCTCTCCATCCTTCATGCCCTTTTTTTTTTATAGGAAATCCTTTGTGAAGTATTTTTTCTTTTTCTGTGCGGGTCTATTGATTATCGAGCGTGCTTTACCGTAACGGAGGCTTCTTCTTTCAGGCCGAGGTCGAAGACTCGCTCAGACATTCATCATTCCGTTTCGTTTTGGCGAGTTTTGTCAGCTGAGAGTTTGACTTCTCATTGTGTAGAATTGTTTGACACAGACAGACGGCTTATCAGAGACACTTACAGAAGCCAGGCTTTGGTGCTTTTTTTTTTAAACCCGTCCTGGTCATACTGTCTGAAGCAGCCGTCACGGACGCTGTCAATAACTTCAGATGCGTTTCGGAAACCATTCGGCTCCTCTGGAACGAGCCGAACACGGCGCAGAAATGTTTTGACATAATCATCTTTTGTGGCTGTTATTAAATGATTGACAGTCGCATGAAACACTCTAACGTTCGGCACAATCCCGTTGTCCGGCCCGGAGTCCCTGTCTCAAAGCTGAAGTTGTCAAAATGATGTTTTAATTGGCTAGTTATGTGCAGAAACTTAAAAAATGTGTTTAACACCTTTTTTGCGCTAACGTCTTGCTGTTGTGTCTTTATTTTATTCGTGATTACAAGTTTTTTTTATTTATTAACTTTTACTTTTACAATTTTTACTACAGTTATTAAAATAAAAATATATATTCCTCAATGTATGTAAGTATCAAACAGCACCAGTTTTGCGCTGCGCTGCTCATCCAGGAGATCAGGAGTTACTTTAGAGACGAGCGCTGAGGTTCATCATCACGTCAGGTGAAGGTGGTATTAGAGCTGTAAATGCTGCCCGGTGGGTGTGTTTTCCTGGCAGCAGGTAAATGACGCACGCACGCGCGCGCGCACACACACACGCAGCAGTACATCAACACCTCAAATCACTTTGTGTCAAATGCAATTAGCTGAACTGTAAAAACGCTGGCAGCCGTGTTTCTGCACTGAAGCTCGCTGTTTGCGGAGATTCCCACTCGTTATCTCTGATAAAACCACACAGAAAGAAAACACACACATGCACACAAACATGAAATCTAATTAGTGTCTCTGATTGACAGCTGGGATTTAAAAAGCTGATTTTTATTTGTTGCCTTTAGATCGACTTCTTTCAAATACCGGAGCTGGCAGAGATCCCAAAGGGAACAGATCTCCAAAAATATCCTCCACTTCCCCCTGAAAGTTAATGCGGGGGTGTATTTACTGTAGTGCGTTAGTCGGGTTAATGTTGCCTAGCTGCCTCCAAACCTAGGTCTTCATCATTATTATTTTTATTTTTACGTTAGTAAACGTTGCAGCATTTAACATATGACATAACATGATAAAACAGAGTGTCATGCTGATGAAGGAAACTAATCACCGGTAAACTAGAGTCCCTGAGTCTTCTAGACGACTTCTTACACCTCAGCAGTCTCTTACCTGTGACATCATTTATCTGTCCAGCGTTCATCAGGCCAGCGTTTCCTTTGTTTTGAGTGTTTCCATGTCATTTGTTATCTAGAACTCGTGACGTGCAAACTCGGACCTCTGGAGACTAACAGTGTAAGTGGAACAATTATGCAGTTTAATAAAACTTTTGTTGTATCAGTGAGCGAGTTTTCAGATCATTTTTTTTTGCATGATTGAGCTGAACGGTCCAGAATTGACTCGTTCCTTAAATAAAATAAACGTACCATGACTTGTGGAAAATACATTCCATCTTTCACAAAGCTCTTGCAAAATATTCTCGTTTTGGGGGATTATCATTCCTCCTCCTTCTTCTTCTTCTTGAGATTATGGGTAGCTAGTGCATTACTGCCACCTACTGGATTGGAGGATTGAGCAGGAATATAAGAAGATTATTCTTTGGTGTAACATTGTGTTTTTTTTAACCAATCAACAGGACAAGTTGCACAATTCTTTTTTTATTACATTGTTTTAACTGTTCGTATTCCTTAATACACAATGACCTGCATGAAATACCACTGCTTGAGACAAACCGGACAATAAATATTATCACTAGTGATTCTAATCGAAAATTCTAGTTCTCAATACTGCTGCAGAATAATGAACCTTAATGTGTCTTCTTTTTATTTTGCAGTTAAACAGACGAGATTTTAAACCCAAATCACCATCATAAACATTTTCTTGCTTTAAACTGTATTTTGTTTTACTCACTTTTGTATATATTCCTTATTTATTGAACGAAGTTTATTAATTAGCATGACTTTTTTTCGGAGTGGTCTTGTGAATTGGCTCGTTCGATGCCCGAACCGTATCTCACACACTTTTCTCTCTCTCTCACACACACACACATGGGCCCTACAGCCCATCTGTTCAGAAGTGTGTTTATTTTAAAGATAGGAGGAATATTTGCCACATGGTTTTCATTTGTTTGCGGTTCATCCAAGTTGGCTAAATGCAGACTCTGGATTTTTCTTCTTCTTCTTGTTTTTTTTAAAAAAAATTTATTGCCTGGAAAAATAATTTGGACTTGGCAGCCGGAGTTGTAGCAGTCAATCTGGCGTGTTGTTTGTTACAAGTCCTGTGAATAAATTCGGGGGGTATGGGAAACTGGAATGGCCGCTCCGAGTTACCGCTCCTGCCACCTGGAAAGCTTCTTAGGCAAAGAATCCCAGCAAATAAAACTTGTAGATCTCGTTAAAGCAGCGCTCTGAGACGAAACACACCACCTCCTGTTATGATTTTCAGGAGGACGAGGGCGAGTTTTTTGGACAGCTTGATTGTGTTTTTTTTTTTTCTTCTTTTTTTTCTTCGCTGGAAGAAAATGACCAGGACTCTGAGATTCTCAAGAGATATTCATTTGTTTAACGGTTTAAAATGTTGTAGTTTTGGCCGTGCCACAGTGCTGCTGCTGCTTAGGGTGTTGATTAGTTTTCTAGAACAGCAGCCACACAGATGTGCAGCAACATCACTGAGGACAGGAAATCATTTATTTAATATTTAATAACTAAAATAAATCAATTGTTAAAACATCTGCTGTGATGTCAGAGGAATAAAGCACAAGTGTACATGCTGGTGTTTATAGAAGCTTCGCTTCATCATACTGCACTGTTGCTGATTGATTTCTTGTAAATAATCAATCAACCAGACCTTTCTCCAAGAACCTCATCTTATTGAGGTGGAACCTTGTCTCAACGGAGGACAAATCTTGTCCACAAGAAGGTGGAATGTAATCTCCCTAAATGTGGAATCTTGTCTCCATGGAGGAGGAACCTTGGCCAGAAAATGTTGTCTCCATGGTGATGGAATCTTGCCTCTCTGGAGGTAGGTCTCTTTTGAGGTGGAATCTCATCTACAAACAAGTGCAACCTCTGTCTCATTGACATCAAATTTAATTTCTACATCAGTTGGTCTCCTGGAGGTGCTTCTCAATGACCCGTTCGTCCGGAAAGCTTTTTTTCTAGCTCACTTGGGGTTGTTTCACAGGACCGCTGCTCTCATTTCATCTCAAACACCCAGAACATTCTTCATGCAGGAGATGCGTTGTCGTGTTCCTCTTGGCCTGCAAGTCTGTAATCATTCCAGCAGTTTGGTCTTTGGAGAAGTGAAAGTTAATCGTGAGCTGATCGTGCAAATGAATGAACCTCGAGTCGAGCGACATGCGAGTGTCGGCACGTACGGACAGGACACGTGGAGTTGGCGGCTTGCCTTTCTCGAAACTCGGTTGTGATGCCAGTTACATAATTTCCAGCATCATCTCCCGCATGCTAACACTTATAGCGGTTATAAAGGACAGTAATTATATGCTAGGATTAAATGCTTCAGGATGCTAAGAGCTCCGTCAGGCACGCGTCTAAACCTGCGCCTCAAGCAAACGCACATTTACAAGTTCCAGTAAAGACTCTCTCTCTCTCTCTCTCTCTCTCTCTGTTTCTGATGAACCACCAGGCAGGTTGCCGAGTCTCAGGATGATCTTCCACTCGAAGAAATGCTTTACTCGTAAATGCCGTGTTCTTCAATGTTAGCTCACAATAATGTGACCTCTAACCTCGAACTTGATCTCTTTTCATTCGCAGCAGACAAATCGTTTTCTCTAACCTTCTCCTTCTTCTTTTTTCTTCCTACTTTCTTCACCTTTTCTTTTATCCTTTCTTTTTATCCTTGTCTGTTATTATTTTTTCTCTTCTTATTATTCCTCTAACACTTTTACACACTTTTTGTCTTTCCTTTATTATACTGGTCACTTTTTGTTTGACTCCCATACCTTAAACTACACTTAAAATAACCCCGCCCCCAGATGCAATCTTCTTTCTTTTTATTATCCAAGCATCCCGCTGTAATAAACGCACCTTCCTAGAGTGTTTGTGTGTGTGTTGCCATATTACGTCGTCCTCCTACACACACGATTTATGCCATCGTTATTCTTTCCTTCAGCGCGGCATCACATAAACATATCGGCGGTGTGTGCTAATCGAGTCGAGGCTGGAGTCCGAGGCACCGGGGGAGTCCTAGCAGCGGACCTGCAATGAAACCAGGAACAAAGAGCTTTCATAAAGCACAACTTTAATCTGTTTTTATTATTGCTGTAGATTACGGCGGGTGGCTAGCGTCGCATGCACGCACGTGTGTGCACGCTCTTCAGGAATTCATGAATTTTAAAAGGACACATGATGGTCATACGGGAAGATGAAAACAGAGCCACAACCTAATCTTAGCTTTGTCTCTTCCCGGGGTGATCTCTGAATCACAGGGGTCAGAGCGAAAAAAACCCTAAATAAACACAACCTGTTCTCGTGGAGTGGATCACACCCTCACACTAGCGGTAAAGACAATTGAGTCGTCACAAGCCTGGCGTTTTATTGGAATTGTGATTGTTTTCATAACGCTTTCTCAAGGTGACTTTGTTCGCAGGCTCGGATTATCAGCGTGAATAATTTATCTGGAGAGCGAAAGTCTGAACTTTGGCATCGGTGTGATCAGCGTGTGTTGACGCCCACTCTGATTGAAACTCCGAGCAGCAGTCGCAGTCCTCGCCCGTGACCCTCGCACTGAATGGCTTCAAAGCTATATATTTATTTTTATTTTGCGTGAAGTGTAACCATAATAATTTCTAGTACATTATTGATGGCTTGTTTTCTCGACCCTGTGTTCTTTGTAGCTCCAGAGGAATTCCCTCGATTTCCTTGAACTTTCCCTGACTTCCTGAACCTGTAACCTCTAACTCATGTAACTGCTTTACATCCTCATCAAGAAGTCTTGCAGTTCCTAATTGTCGGAGTTCCACTTCGGTCCTGTGTTGCAGATGTGCTCCATTTTGAGGTCCTGGGAAAAGAATCTGTACCACGACTACTTCGATCCTTTCCGCTCCAGACGGCTGGCGAGGGCGTTCCGTTCGCTCTCTCAGCTGCCTCTCGAAACTGCACACTTGTGCCTGGAATTGTTCCATTATCCCCTCCTCAGCCTCCTGTCTTGTTCTCCGTCGTCGGTAATAAAACGCAGCTGTTGCCTGGTCTTCACTTGAACCGTGTTACGGCAGGATTGTGCAGGCTCACAGACCCGAGTGCTTGTGTGTACGTGCAACGTCAAGACAGAGCAACCGACCTTTTAGCATTCCCTAAAACATTCCAAGCTGATCCTTTTTCGAGCTCATCAAACCCTGCTACATTATCCTGGTTCAGCATTTCAAAGGAGAAGGCGAGGGCAATATAGGTGGTGTCGAATTTGTCCTGAAGTCTTGCCTTTGCAGTTTGGTGATCCGAGACACACCGTAACATTTCAACGTAGCTTATTTTTATGGTGCAGAAATTCTCACTTCCTCGACTGAAAACAACTGGAGAAGTCATCAAATGTGCTGTGATGTAATCACTGTTCAGCCTCTGGTCTTTTTTTTTTTTTTCCTTCATTTTCTTGAAATTTACTCAATCACCTTATAGTAACCTCAAGTTACTTATTTACGTGTTTCTTGGGAGCTTTCAATTCCAATTCCCTCCTGTATCTTTTAGGGCGCTTGCTTGGTGTGACACACTTGGAGGAATCCACCCCTTCCACTTGCGTAAGCTCACAGACTGACATGATTGGCAAGTGTCGCCATGATTGCGTGAGTGAGTGTGTGGGTATGACTGTAGCATCACCTGGGAATCAAACTCGCGATCTCTGTACGGTCGAGTAACCGTGTTTCTGTTTCGCCGCTCAGGACAGTTTTGCCTTCATCTTGGATGATTGACCTGCTGTTAGTGTAATACTGTGTGACGGAATTTTGTGATGATTCTTGTTTATTATTTCCTTACAAAACCCCCCAAACCTTGCTATATGCCAGTGATAAAGATTTTTGATTCACCTTTTTACACTTTTTATTTCTTTATAATGCCGTTTAACAGTCACTTCACTCACCTCGAGCTGTCATAAACCTGCTTGTCATTTCAGAATTCAGAAAGAGTTTCATCTCACTGAAGTAAATTCTGACACTGGAGCCTCCTTACATAAATATTTTACCTAAAAACATTTCCTTATGGAAAACTTTCCCCAGTAGTAATAAACGTTTTAAACCTGTGATTTGCACTGATAGATCTGCTGCTTTTATAAATGAATCAACACTCTGATCTGTCTGGCATCTTCTGACAATCGGACTTAAGCCAAGGTCGTCATCATCATGCACAGATCGTTTCCTTTGATATATCTTACATGACGTAAGGGTTTAGAATGCTGCGCCCGTTATTAACCTTTCGAACGTTAGCATGGCGTGAGGGTTTTAGCCGTCTCTTTAGAGATTTAAATGGCACGACCTCATATCCAAACTCTTGTCTCCAGTCACCTCTGTTGTCCTGCTAACTGCAGCTACTAGCGCTGGGGGATTTCTGGCAGTAAAAGCGTCCTGCTTCCTGCAGTCTCCGTCTGCACAGCGGGTGGGGAAGGGTATCTAATAATATCCTCGCCATGTTTGCACACTCTCTCACACTTTTACTCGCTTCCCTGGATGTTTCACCGCCAACTTAGTCAGTGTCCTTGCTAAAGTCTTCGCCCCCGAGTAACGTGACTCGCTAGTTCGGAGAGTTCTTGCTGTATAAACTCCACTTAGTATATTTAATGAATTTTACTTTCCCAACTCTATGATGAAGGAGACACTCCTTGCACAGGTTCCTCTAAAAGCGGTCCTGATTATAGCTTTCACAGACCAACAGATGTGATTAAACATGCGGAGAGAGTGGCTTCAGGCGAACCCTTCGTCCCCTATCCTCGCAGCGATTATTTGCCTGACCGATCATTTTATGGCAAGCTGAGTGGAGAGATGATAAAAATGCAGACACCGTGCTCAGTCCTTGTCCTCCAGACGAGCTCCTCTGTCTTCAACCAGCAGGGGAAAAAAAAACATTAAGGACACAATCTCCTTAAATATCAGTGTCTGGGAAAATGTACGCCGTGTAAGGAATAATAATAATAAAAAAAACTGTGTTGTGTTTAACAGATTGTTTCTCTTTTGTGTACCGTTTAAAAAAATTATTAACAAAATGCTTGCTTCACCTAGACATAAAGAGCCGTAAATAATCTCGACCATTATTCATGACGTGCTTGGTGTCCTCGTCCTCCAGACCATCCCTGAGCGTTAAGCACATCCACGCTTTATCCCGCGGCGCAGAGTGTGGTTTTTCACTCGCAGTGTCTCACACACAATGAAGTGGTTTCTTGAGGTGGCGCATGAGCTCCTCAGGCTTTGTTGGTAATTAGTCTGAGGGTTCTGTGGTTTCCCGAACCCTTGGAGGAGCGCTAATGGAAGCGTTCATGTCTCTGTGAAATATTCCTCCGTGTCGGCAGTGTGCCGATAAGGGCTGAGTTATACGGGAAAGATGTAAGGACAGGATCGAGTGCGGTAAAGCCCTGCGGCTACTTCCTGTCTCGGCTTCGTGTCACCTCGGATCATTACAGGTGACTCGCCAGCAGTGATCAGTTCCCACTCTGACAGGAGGAGGGGCCTGAAGATATTTCATTATTGATCTCCTTTTGTGACGTAAGGCCATACTACACCCTTCACTGTTAGGTTGTTTATCCTAAAGGAAGCCATTAGCTCTGGCTTAATGAGGCACGACTTCTTCAGATGCAAATGACCACCGATGAGAGTTGAGTCAAAGTTACGACTACATAATGTTTTATTAATCTTAAACAACAAAGACAATTTATATATTTTAAACAACAAACTATGTGGAGCATCTGTGACACAAAATCTGACTTGCGTTATAGCAGCGATAAACATCCGCTCCCTTACCAGCCTCTTCTTGTTCTCGCACGTGTTTAAGTTAATACAAATATAAATAAAAAGTACAGAAACTCCTCTGTCCTGAAAAGGTCCGAAAGCATTTCAGCTGTGACTGTAACAAAGCGATCTTTCGTCTCTGTTAGGACGCTCTCGCTCCCCTACCAACCAGGAAGGGTAAAGACATGTGACACCAGGCGAGCGCATCTGTCGGGAACGGCGTAACGGACTCGGAGGAAAGTGCTAACAAACCCTTCTGCTTACATCACCCAGGAATCGAACGTGCAATCTCTGGGGGATAGCCTCGACTTGTGCTGCACAGAACGTTATCAACTTATCAACAGGAAAGAATCTCATTCGTAGTGTCATGTCAAACTATGATATATTAGAAGATCTCTACCTGCCCGTTTTGTTTTCTGTAGTTTAGCAGCTGTTTCTTAGGAGAAGAGACACTAGACCCTATGTATACGTGTGTTTGATTTTAAAATTTAAAAAGGTTTCTTTGGTGTAAAAGATTTATGCTCCCTTAAATTGTGGTGGAAATTTCTGGAAAATGGCCATGAATCCCGTATTTAGTAAAGAGAGAAAAAAACAACCTTGACACCTGATAGAATCTCAACTCTAATTCATGCCGGCGTTATAAACATAAGTTTCCCAGATTTTACAGCAGCCACATTTAAATGTGTTTTAATAAATAACCCAATGCAAATTATTCAAAAGATAAACACTTATCATTTGAAACTCATCTCTGCTACACAATCCCTAATAGCTTTGAAAATAAACGCAGAATCCGTTCCTGTGTATTAATGTGCATCATAAGTGGCTTTAGTAAAAAATGCACAATTATCTTTGTGTGCGCGCGAGTGTGTTTTTGCATTATCCAGCACCAGGAAATTGAAAGCAATGAAAATCACCGTTTTCTTTAAACTGCAATTTCGGAGATAAGCCGAGTAAAACGCAGCTCGCTCATGATTACAGATGAAACTTTGCATGCTTGTCGTTTACGTTCCCAGGTTTAGGAAGCGAACCGAGGATAACTCGAACAGGAAGTCTGTGTTTTATTCCTACTTTGAGAACCACAATTCTTTTGGACGTATATAAACGACGAGACAAACGGCAGCCATTTTGTCTGCATGTTTAAAGCAAGTGTAAGAGCGGAATCCAAGCGAAAACACGATAATTGTGGTGTATCTTCTTTCAGAGGCGACAGTGCGCAAATAAATATCCATCTTTCTCCACCTGAGATATCTCTGAGCATTGTGTAATTGTTTTGCGCTGAAGTAAACTGCCTTATGTGTGTAGTGGGGACGCACAGCGCGCTTTTTCTCAGTGAATCACCCTGTCAGCGTCCCCTCCGCCGTGCCTGGGCCTTGGTGTCGCCCCTCCTCCGGGCCTCTAGGACAATGCGCCTACTTTTAGCGCTGTCATGTGCTGCTTATTAAAGTAAAACACGGCAGCGGCGTGACAACAGACCCACCATTATGTCCGTCACTCTCGGGCCTCTCGCTCTGTAAGCGACTCTAATTATGTCCTTTTATTAGGCGCCATCCCGTGCATCAACTCCACTGCTCCCAAAGTGTCATCTGTGTCAATAGACACGCATAATCACATGCCCGCACGCACAGATGTTCGCTGACCGTGAGCATGTGACATTCTACGAACACTGAACCTCTGTGTCGCGCTCTGTATTGTTTGCGATGTAGAGCGCAACTTGCCACAATACCAGGGCAAATAATCATGCTCATGTAGACTCGACGCATTTCTGTCGATCTGTGCAGCGCATCCTGGGAGACTCATACTCTTCTGACAGCTGAGGGTTCAAGCACACCGGCAGGAGGAATGTACAATGCCCTGAGGCAAAATTCCACCGAATTGGTGCTAATTTAGCCGTCTGAGCAGCCGAGTCTCATGTGCACCAGAGCTTCGTTTTTTTCTCTCAGAAGATGTGAGCGCTTGCCTCGGTCTCGGATTTTGCTCAAAACGTTTGTTGGTGTCTCCACACACCTTTCTGTCCCCTGCAAAACGAGACAAGACCAACATTAAGAGCGCCAGTTCAAATCATGTTAACATCTATCCATCCGTTAACTTCTATCTATCTGTTCTTTTATGAATCCATCATTTGAAATATCTAAGTATGTATGCATTCCTTCAAATATTCATCCAGACTAAATTCTCATCCCTTCATCTATACATCTACTGTATTTAAACACTCATTGATTTGTATATTGTAACGTGCACTCATCCATTCATCTAAACAAGCGTAAATCCAGTTAACATCAATCTGTCCCTTCCTACAAACGTCTATCCATCCATCATTTTAAACATCCATTTGATCTCTATATCCATTCATTCATCCAAGCATCCATTTATCTATCTGTCCATCCATAAATCAATCTCTTCCAAGCATTCAAAAATCCATCCATCCATTCAAAAGAAAACACCAAGCCACCCGTTCGTCTATCTGGTCATCTAAAACCTCCATACATCACTTCAAGCCTCACTTTATCCAACCCTTCATCCATCCCTCCCTCCCTCCCTCCCTCCCTCCATTAGACCAACACGGGTTGTTCCTCGACCTGCCGCCCGAGTTTTTTTTAGACTGATCATCTCAGTAATCACGTCTGCAGCTCTTCCTCCGTCCTCCTGACCTCCATGCGGTTCCTGCAGTTTCCTCATCAGTGTCTAATAGCGGAGCTCTTTTTCTGGGCCCTGAACATCATGACCTTTTATCTCGCGCACAAAGCATTTACCACATTTCTGAGCTTCACAAACAGCCGACGGTCTGCTATCGTACTCGGAGCTCTTTGGTGCTGTCACAAAGGATCGTCCTTGGCGCGATCTCCGCCAATTGTGTATGTGTGTTCTCGAACCCAATGTATTATGTGATGTTGTTTACGCCCTGCTTGCTTACTCTGTTGGAACAAACACCTCACTGTGCCTCCATTGAGACGATCTCTTTTTACTTTTTCTTATTCTGATGCATGGCATTGACCCTCAGGGTACACCTCGACTTTTGTTGCATTTTTACTTTTTCTTTTCAGTAAGATGTAGAAATATGCAAAAAAAAAAAACAATGCATTGCTTTGGAACATTTGAAGAAAGAAGCTAAACATGATGAAGGCAGATGTTCAGATTTTTAACTCGGATCAGTGTTGTATGGTTCATTAGGTCTTCTTCTGTGTCTTCCTTCTTCTGAGGTCATGTGACCCCTGATGAAATTGTCTGGCCCAATATGAACCTCGAGAGGGAAAGATTGCTTCTGAAGAGGCCTCAGAAGGTTTTCTTTTTCCTCTAGACTTCCTTCCATCTTTGATGTTTGATGTTCTCACTTTAAACCAGTCTTGATCAGCGGTGTGTCACTGCTGATGTTTCCACCGCCATGACTGTGGAAAGCGTGCTACTCTACCGAGCTTTCTCTTTATAACATTAGCAAGTTAAATTTAGAGCAAGTGCGTTAGCTATCTAGAATGATTGTGATTTTGAGTGGCGAAGGCAAGGCTTTGTCTCATGCACGTTTGTTTTCATTGTGATGAACAACCGGTAGCGGCTTGTCGTCACCGGCACTGTGCCAGGTCAGGGTTGTTATTTTCCCTCCCCTAGCGCTAGCTGTAGACAGATTGTTCTCACCTAGCCTGTGTTTCCTCCTAACGATGAAGTCCCATACTGGGTTTTCTGTTTAAGGTGTATGAACAAAGTTTCATCATGAATTGAAAGTGTGTCCAGGTTTGTGTCATTGTGTATCACCTGTATACACCAACGTATACTGGGATTATGTCATGTAGACATCAGACGTTGTTATCAAGCAAATGGGACCCCTGCGACCTGCGAAACCTCAGTGGTTCTGCTTGAATGCGAAGGTTCCGTCCACTGCAATGACTCCGACTGCGGGGTGCGGATACACACTGTTTACACAGGCTTCAATTCCCAGAAATTTTTTTTGTCTTAT
The DNA here is from genome assembly GCA_028565275.1 of Leiocassis micropogon. Taxonomy (NCBI): domain Eukaryota; kingdom Metazoa; phylum Chordata; class Actinopteri; order Siluriformes; family Bagridae; genus Leiocassis; species Leiocassis micropogon. The sequence continues at coordinate 3,888,267 of JAOVVA010000048.1, read as the reverse complement.
CTTCCTCTATCCATCCTCCAGGCTAGGCTTTGATCAAAGGCTTTTCTGTCAAAACCAAGATGACGCTCGAACCTCCAGATTTAATAAGGTGCCGTCTCAGCATCATGACTCCTTTGTGCTCATACAGAAACGCATCTGGAACTGATGTGCAACACAGTGATGCTGTTGAATTCTCGAGTCTGATCGGTCAGTAGTATTTTCTATAGAAATTGCTGGCTTGAAGACTCTCGTGAGTCTGACCCCGGTCTGTTGTTCCTCTGATTCTCATATAAAGTAGCACAAATGACCAAACCCACAATGTGTCCTAATTGCCTGGTCAAATGTTCCATCATTAGATTTGTGGTATTTTGATATTTCTGTAAATGAATCATATGAGAAGTTTTGAGGTGAACACACCCCCGGTGGAGTGTGTCTGTAACAGGCCTTCCTGTCTTCATCATGCACGTTATTGCAAATCGACCCACTTGGATTCCCCAAGTGTGTGCTAGCGTTCCCAGAATATTGACTCACTGTATACCCTCTTAGAGTCCACACATACACGTATATCTTTTCTTTTTCCACCCATTATAGCCTGTTTTGCTTTTATAGCCTCAGGTGTTTGCAAAGCTGTGTGAAGTGTCAATACCGCAGTGAGATTGAGCATTAATCTAATATCGTGCTCAGGTTTAAAAAAAAAAAAAAATCAACATCCGACGCGGCGGATTGTGGTAGATTCTGGCCGCATGATCGTCCTGATTTCATTCCACAAACAACCTTTTCTTTTTCTTTTGTTATCGGGTGTTTTTTTCCCCTCCTTTCATCCTTTTCCCAGGGTTCCAGAGCTGGGCAGTTAATCTTTCCAAAGCGCCACACAATCTTTCCAAAGGGCTTCACACTCGTCCTTGCTTCTGGCGGTACACCTTGTTGCGAATTTACTCCCCCGCCTCAAGCTGAGAGCAGTTCTCCACCTGTCTTACCCCCAACGTCCTGATTATCCACCACAGTTCCTGAATAAACCTTCCCAGAACATCTCTCTCTCTCTCTCTCTCTCTCTCTCTCTCTCTCTCTCTCTCTCTCTCTGTCACTCTCGCAGTGCTCCATGTTCACAGCCTCCTCTTGACAGCCTCATTTCTCAGTGCTGTGCCCCAAAGGCCGAGCCGCTGCGCTGCCTGCTGCTTCCGAGACTTTGCTTCCTGTCCAGAACAAACAGGACTGTCCAAACAGCCGTGGCAGGGTTTTACTGGGAGCAAGGAGTTCTCGTTGACATTCCAACTGGCTTTTACTTTTTCAGCCTGTAGTTTTCTGTTTGGAGCAGCACAATATTTATTTCAGAAAATGTGGAAATGTCTCAGGGAGGTCTGTAATGATGCTCATGAATTTAATTTATTTGGTTTGTTTTATTTGTCTTGCACTCTTTTCAAACATTTCAAGTTGTTTTACAAATTATGTAACATCGAGAAACCTCGAAAACTCTACTAAAGGTAGATTTGTCAAACTAAAAAATTAGCTCCTGGTCAAGTTTTTGGTATAATTTTATTCATCCTTCCTGGATTGATTAGCCATCAAGAACTACGTGGCTTGTTTAGGAAAAAAAAATTGACAATGGAAATGTAGCAACTGGCCATAGCAGTGTTTATTTTTTAAAACACATTTTTTAACGGATGTAACATGAAAAGTCCCAATGTGAAGCAGAACTACCAAAGAGAAATAAGGTCAAACTTACATATTTATAGCTATAAAATAATTTCTTGAAATAATAACTAGCTATTCTCGCTATTTCATCAAGGAAGTCGATTGGTCACATACTAATTTAGGTCTAACAGGACGTTCCTTGAAACATCACCACAGTCGAGTAAACACCAAAACCACAACTCGCTGAAGTCAGGAATCTGATCTCTGAGTCAAAGCCGTGATGAACGGTTAAAAAGCGCCAGCAGGGAAACAGCAGCAGGTCTCCATCGCCTTGTAAAATCATTCATGTGATTTTTATTAACTCGTTCTCTTGGTACTTGTTTCTCCGCCTCTGCCCTTCTGTTTTTGGATGAATGAAGTTCCGGGGAACGTACCCTTCTCACTAGGGCACTCGGTATCTGAAGGGAGCATGGTGTCCACTTGAAAGAACTTGATGCTCATGGTGTTGAATGAGAGTGGGGTTTGTTCTGCACGATGGAGGGATTGTGAAGCTGATCCATGGAGCAGAAGAGGGTTTTATAAATGAACATTTTTATAGTCTGATGATCCTTCTATCTATCTGTCTATCTATCTATCTGGATTTTTGATGGATGGATGGATGGTTGACCAGAAGAAACAATGGGAAAGCAAAGATCTAGATTTTGCAAGTTCTCCAGTCCAGTGCAAACCCATCCATCCAAACATTTATGGTTAATTGCCTGCGTTTAACCATCCACACTCATTTATCTCTTCACCCTATTTGGTCAGTTGTCCACCTAGTCATCCAACAGACTTGTCCGTCTTCTGTCCGTCTATCTATCATAATGGATAGATGGATGGACAGATGAGAAAAATACATTTTCTGTGTGAAATTTCTTCTCTCCATTCAGTCATTTATTTGTAGCATCTGTTTGTCCTTCCATCTGTTTATCCATCTATCTTTCATGGTGTCCACTGATGTCATTCGTCCGTCTATGTCATCCCTTGTTGGCGGAGATTTTCAACTAATTTATCTGTATCCAACAGAGCATCAGTCTAGCCATCTAGCGGTTTTACCAACATCCATCCATGACATCAGTCCATCTGTCTTTACAGTCATGTGCCATGCATTTCATTTCATCTGACCATCTACAATATCCACCATGTAATCCATCCCTCCAACTATTACTCCATCCAACCAGCCATACATCTCTTCTTGGCAGAGACCATCTTTCTACATCCTCTGTCCTTTTATTCATCCACCACATTGTCCTTAAATTTTATGCACCTTACCCATCCAGCCATCCCTCCATCCATTCTTCTATCCATCCATCACTCCACTCATCCATCCATCCCTGCTTTCCCTATAGAGCTGTTCATCAGCGTGACCTCAGCTTAGGGTTTCATGTTCTCTTTCGGGGGTGGAGGTAAAAATTAAACACACAAGAAATATAGCTTTCATGGGATACCTTTTACAGTTGCGTGTGTGTGTGTGTGTGTGCGCGCGCGTTTTTACTTTCCAAGATGCCGCTTCCCCTGTAGTGCCTCGAGTCAAATAACTGCTTCACGGCTTCATCAATATTTAACTCCATTCGGTTGAGCGCGCTTTAACATGAGGTTTGTTTACAATGTAAACATGTAAATACGTGAACCAGTGACCTGATTTAACCTTTCGCCGTTCCGGCCGTATAAACACCACCTCGGATTCACCACATACAGCGCAGGGGTGCTGGTGTTTATGAGGCGGTTAACACGTCTTTTTCTTTTTTTTTCCTTCTTATAGATTTGCTCGTTTTTGTTTTCGATCTGATGAGAGGAAATCACGTGTGAACAGTAATAAAAAAGGAAACAGATTTTCACGTAAATCACTTTTATTTATTTATTTGTTTATTTTTACGCATGACTTATTTCCTTTCTGCTGGTTTCCTTCTCTAATGATTCACGCGACGTTCCCAGAACTGGCTGCTCGTTCCTCTTCAGGCCGGTTTTTACGAGTCCTCTCTGCTCCGGCTAATGATGGAGTTAATCAGTGGCTGATTGTCTCGCTCCCGCATGATTGAATTTATTTATATATGTTTTACTTTTCCTCCGGCTGCCTGGCTTCCTCCCAACACTGCCTGCTGTAAACAGTTTGTTAAATGAACGGAAAACCGAGCTGAGTCATGTAAGGTGAAGCGCCTCCAGGGATTCTCTCCAGTCTTGTTTGTTTTGGGGAACTCGTCTGACCTTTTCTGCTTCTCTTCGCTCATATCATGGGAAATGATGGCTCTCCTTACCAGAAGGGGGCAGCAGAGTTTACTCTCCGTAGAAAGATAAACAGAAAACCGCAGGATTCAGTAGTGTAGGTTAACCTGTGAGAAGACTGTAGTGATGGTGTTACTTACGTTCACACTAGCAAGCGATAATGTGACAAAGCTGCACAATACGTACGTGATTTCCGCTAACCATAAATAACATTGTAATTATATGCTAATTAGCAGATTCAAACAATCTTCCTTGAACGTTTCCTCGGCCCTGCCTACCCGAAATTCATTCTGCAGAAATAGAAGAAAAAAATTTCGAACATGGTTTTGTTAAGTGACCTCACAGTAAACGAGAGGGAGAAAATTGATAGCATTCCATAATACAATTGTTTTGTGTGCGGACTCCCACTTTATGACACTGACTGCAGAATCAGTATTTTTTTTAATAAGTTTTTAATTGACACGCGTGTTTGTATTTGAGCTGGTAAAATGCTGCAGCTCCTCTATAGTCCTACAGGTGGTGCTCTCTTTAACTATTCATAAATTGGCAGGCAGCACAGCATCCCGTTTAAAATTATAACTAAATATTTTAAAAAGAAATAATGAATCAGGATAACTATAGAATAATGATAACTGAATCGCAATACGAACCGAATCAGCGGGTGTTGTGATTGTTGTATCAGACGGCCCCTCGTGATTCCCGTCGCTAATAGAGACCGTCTGGGGAAAAAAAAAAAACTTGTTCAGGCCACGCCCACAATTGAATTGGCACCAGCTATAGCAAGATAGTAATTGTATAGTTGACTTGTTTTGCTTACTTTTAGCCAATCACAGAGCTTGCTGAAAGCATGACCAGAATTTTATGCATTTCAAAACAAATGCAAAATATATTTTTTTCAATTTTGGTCTCCCGTCCACGTGAAAGGAGACTGAATATCAAGGTTTTTTTTAAACGCCATACAACGTAGCATGATTTTCAAGCTTAAACATAAAAGCATCATGGGAAGATGTTAAAGTTACTTTGTAATTTCTTGTTCGAGAACACGTTTGTAATTTGATTCAGTTTATCAGGTTCTCCAGCGCTGAATGTATGTTAAGAATAGTTTTTATTGTTATTCCTGAGCTGCATGACTTAACCTTTTGGCGCCACCTGCTGGACTGGAGAGCTCATCAGAGTTTTATTTATTTATTTATTTATGTTGTTGTAGGTTGAGATGTTGATGACACGTAAACATTGTTGAACTCGACGAAGTGGAAAAAAAATCAACATTTTCGGGAGCTCTTTGGTTCAGTTCTGAGAAGGATTCGAGTGTCTGTCTTTGTCTCTGTGATTTTATTTATTAATTTATTTATTTTGAGGTTTGCCTTGGGGATGGAATGTGCTTTGTTTGGTGTGTGTGTGTGTGTGTGTGCGCGCACATGCTGATGATGAATATCTGCAGGAAATCAGCAGCGCCTTGTAAACGCGCTCATGTGAGTTTTATTATCCGCGCTCTTGGCACTCGTCTTTCAGCCCCTGTCCTCCGAACAAACACGCGGGCGTCGCTTCACTGCTCCACTTCTGCGCTTCCCAGAACTCCAGCGCCACAGTCATGGTCCAGGGATGCTTTTGATTGTGAGAATTTTCTGGAAGTTGTGATTTGTGTGTGTGTGTGTGTCTGTGAGCGAGCTTTCTGATGCCATGCTTTCTGAATATATCAGAAACAAACCCTTCCCAGAATTCCAGCTGCTGAATTTTACCGTCTGAGCAAATACAGAATTCCGACTTCAGCTGGATGGCGTCCAAACGATGTATCGCAGCAAGCAGTTACACACTTCCCATGATGCCCTGCTGCTGATAGATGAGTGCATCCCAGAATACCCAGGGGACGAGGCCGAGAGGGTCCTGTAGTAGTAGTGTAGTGGTGGTGGTGGTGGTGGTGGTGGTGATGTGTGTGTCTGTGAACGATTGTGTCGATAAAGCGGCGTGTCCGTATCTAGACTCGACTTTTTATTTTAAAAATGTCTAATAATCTTAAGGATTGTTAAAAAGTTAACGCCGCCGCCGTCTCGTCTCGTTTTCAGACGATGCGTCCGATGCAGATGTTTGGCTTCTGAACAGCTGCACGGTGAAGAGCCCGGCCGAGGATCACTTCAGGAACAACATCAAGTAAGAACAAACGCATCCATAAACACGTAAACATCTGTAATGAATAACTTCATCGGAACTTCTGAAACACACAAACACACACACACACACACACTCTGCGCTTAGATTTTTCTTTTGTAAACAGTTTTCCTGCCCCAGCTTGACCTCGTCCCAAATCCTCACTACACACACACACACACACACACACACACACACACACACACACACACACACACAGTTTACATTACCCAGAATCCCACTTTCCTTAACATCAACATCTGTCTCTGTTGAACACGCACACACACACACGGCTGGCGTCTGCGTCTCCTCACTCTCAGGGTCGACTTTCAGGTCGTCTGCGGAGTTTTATTTATGGACTTGAGACGACGAAGCGATGAAATAATTTTATGTCTCGGGGACGTGAGATCAGGACGCAGACGCCAACCCAGACGCGCCGCTAGTACACACTTGAACCAGTGTAGGGTGTATCGCCTACTTAACTAGTATTACTTAGTTATTTGATGTATGAGCTGAACGATGTGAGCTCTGGAAGCTCCGCCCCCTTTTGCCCAAAAATGGTCACATTCTTTCTGTAGCAGCAGTGTGAATATTATGAAAATGTAGATGTTATTTACACTTGTAAATTTATTTACAATTTTGTGTATTTACGCTTGTGTGTGTGTGTGTGTGTGTGTGTGTGTGTGTGTGTGTGTGTGGCAGGGGAAGTTGATTAGGCTCCGCCCCCTTCTCATTCCCTCTGTTTGGCGACATTTCATATGAAAATCTCGTCATTTCCATAAAAACTGCCAGATTAATGTAAGGTGATGCTTTGCATACTCGTGTGTGTGTGTGTGTGTTTGTGTGTGTGTGTGTGTGAGAGTGAGAGATTTCTGACGCTGGTTTGACACACGGTTTGACTTTGTGAAAGTTAAAAGCACTTACTGTGTAAAAAAACAAAAAAAAACAAACACATACTGATGGAAAAGTTTAAACGCTCCAGTGAGATGAAATGACGTAAGAGTGTACGCGACGTGTAAACAAGAAAGAATGTTTCGTTTTGTAGCTACAGTTTAAATGGCAAAATGTAAATGTGTAGATTTACAACCCAAGAGTGTAAACCAGGCCGTGTATCTGCAAAGATCTGTAGACACTCGTAAACTCTCAGGGTTTCGTCGTTCAGAGACACATTTGTGACTTTGTGTTTTTCTGTAAACGTAACTGATGCGTGATAAAGGTCTTCTTTACACGCCTAACAAACCCACGAAGCCATGTAGAACCTCGATGTGTGTGTGTGTGTGTGTGAGAGAGAGAGAGAAAGAAAGTTTAGTTTATTTAATTATCTTCTTTCTCTTTGCACTGCAGTGTGGAGTTTTATTGATTTGGTGAAGCAGCACCGATTTAACGTTATGTAACAGAGCTCACACCTGTGTGTGTGTGTGTGTGTGTGTGTGTTTTAATGGAAGGCTCACTAATACATTTTTCATATTAGAAACAAGCTCCTCCTACCATCAAGTCTTTATTTTTCTTTTTGAAATTGTAATAAAAAAATAAAAGAAAAAATTTACAGGAACACGATTTTGAAGTGCAAGACAGCGAACAGGTTTGAAACTAAATATAGGTTGTTGCTTCTCACACTGGATCATAATTTTCATAATTCCCAAACTGACAAATGTTATTTTAAAAAATATATATTAAAAGTTTGAAATTTTAATATTAAAATTTCAATTGGTTATAAAAACTTATTTAATTTTATTAGTTTTTGTAAAGAATAATAAGGTAATCAGAACTATTTGCCCTGGGGCACTGGGAAACATGGTGGACAATAAACCTTCAAACCTTGGATTTCTTGAACCTATAAAAAACAAACAAACAAACAAGAATGTATGTATGAATGAAAAAATAAAGTGTTGAATTCCACTTTCATGTTTCTGAAAATAAACATGATTTGCAACAATGTTGTGACTGACACCAAATAAGAAATGATTTTATAAATAATTATATAAAAAAATGTTTTTTTAATAAAAACCAAACAAATAAATAGGAATGAATGAATGAATGAAAATAAACATGATTTAAACCAATTTTGATTTACACCAAAGGAATTATGAATAAACAATTAGTTTATTCATTAAATTAACTACATATCATTATTTAAGTCCATTTATTATTTGCTTTGATGTCGTTTATACAACTTTGATCCTGTTCCCAGTTGTGTTATAGAAGTTATAAACGCTTTTTCCCCTTAACTTTAACTCTCTCTCTGTAAGAAGACAAAACGTTCCAGGTCCAGAGTTCCAGCTACAGAGCCCTGACACTGGAGACTCCTTCCACACGTTCTATATAAACACTGTTCTCCTTACAGAAATCTCCAGCATGTTGTGATGTTGATTCGGTGCAGTCGCGAGTCCTGTAGTGCCAAAAAGCCCCCCTCCCCCCCCACCCTCTCCCTATGGAACATTAAAGGGTTCCCTTTAGAACCAGAGTGCAAAGAACTTCCCCTGTGTGAACCTGTGGAGCGCTACAGCACCGAGCTCTGGATCTGGAACACATCCTGAAGGAGGAGCGATGCATCAGGGGTCTTTCATCTGTTTGCTGTGAGTGTGTGAGAACAGAACCCCGATGTGTTCTCTTGTAACCGACTGAAAAGAGACGGCGCTTCAGCAGCAGAGCCAGACAAATTAATTGGTGTGTAATGTAAAATAAGTGGAGATGAAAAGACACCGATGCCGCTTCTCCCATTAATTAAAAGCTCAGATCGTGGAATTTCACTTAAAGGACATAAACGGCTTCCCGTTCAGCTGTTTGACGTACTGGGTGGAGCTGTTTAAATCAGTGTCGAGGCAGGAAGTCGTCTTGTTGGGAGAGGGAGAAAGAAAGAGTGATATGTCGTGCAGTAAAGGGTAAGTGGCGAAGATGAGGATGATGGACATTCCTTTCTTCTCTTTTAGTCCCTTAGCAATCAGATGGAGCATCTTCCCTTCGCCTTTTAATCAGGGATCGATTCCTGTCTCACACTCAGCAGGCGGCAAAAACACCTACGATGCTAATTAGCATAACGACATTCATCTACTATAATATTGTAAATTAGTTGGGAAAAAATCCATTTTTGGAGTCGGCCTGTGACCTCGGACACGGAATTCTTCCTCCTCTGGAAAGTTGTTAATGAGATTTTCAGTCTCCGGAGGGAAGTCTTTATTTTTTCCTCCCATGTTTTTTTTTTTTTATAACTTGCGGTAATTAGCACCTAGCGCTTGTGCTGGAGAGTACCGCTAATGACTACCGGTCATTAGCAGGAGCTGTAAGATGATTGTTTTATAAAATGATAAAGATGAACACCTACAAGGTGAACAATAAGGTACTTGTGAGCGTGTGATAAAGGAAGAATACAGTAAAACACACCTGTGTTGGTAAAATAATCGAAGGTGGAGTGGAGTTCCTGTTATCGCCACAAAAACAGCTCAATTTTGTATTTTCCATTAACTAAATCTATATTAGAGCTACCAAAGACTGAAAGATGGAATATATATATATATTTTATATTCCAAAAATTATGAAAAAGACCAGCGGAATCGAATTGACCCAAATGTTTCATAATGTATGACGTAAAAATTGTTTCTCCTTGAAAAAAAAAATCAGATTATGATTCCTTTAATCAAATATATATAGCTGGAGGAATAAACATCAAACTCTACATTTACCGCTTTACGTGTTCCTATAGTGTCTCTCTTACTCGCTGGACCTCTCTGTGCTAATGTTAATCTAGCGCCATATAAGTTCAGCAAGCTGCCTTTATGCTAGCGCGTGTCTCTGCATGCGGGATGAAGCCAAGCAGCTGTAGTGTCTCAGGGATAATTAAAGTTGCACACACCGAAGGGTTCGCTTTCTCGCCGCTGTCGAGCGTAATCCTGACGATCAGTGGCGCGCGTGTTGAACAAATACCGACCGCGCTGGATTCCATAAAGCCTTTTCCGGGGTTTTCATCCACACGGCTGCAATAACACGCTTATTATTCATGAAGCTGTCTGATTAAATTGAAGTTAATTGATAACGGCTGTAATTGAATTCCTGGAACAGACCCAATCGCCTCCGAACCCGAATTACACACTCGGGCATGTTGGGTAAATGTGAGCGGACTCGAGATCAGGGAGTCCGGCTAGCTCTCAGCATGCAAGCTGAAGGGTGTTGATGTCTGTCTGTCCATCTGGCTAGCTTTAGTCCAGATTAGCCAGGAGCGGTAATTAGCGTCATCGCTGCACTCAGACTCAGGCTGAAGTTATGCTAATGAGGGAGCTGGCCTCTTCACGTTCTGCTCATCAGGACCTCACATTGATTCCGAACATCTTCAAACCTCTCGGAATTTGTTAAGGAGCGAAGGCGCAGGAGCACATGCGAGGTCAGCTGACACCCAGGGCCAAGAACGTTCATTAAAAACAAAAAAACACCCACCATCAAGGGTTACCTCGGTCTCCGTCATGTTCTACTAATTGTTTGGGATTTATGGAGACGCTGTTGAGACTTGACAGAGGTTTTGCAGGGATCGTCCTGCAACCTTTGTGACAACATGCTGAAAATCTCAAATTATTGAATCCTGGGTTCTCCTCATGGTTCTTCTCATGGTAGTTCAGCACTCCCAGTACTAGTCTTATTTCGCATTGTCGGTAAAATACTTTCCATCTTCTGACCTCGATGAATCTGAGAATCAAGTCCCGGTTGAAACACCCTGCACTAGGTCCTTTACAGCCATTCGTAATGACTCGTATCTCCCTCTGATAACCTGCCGTTTCTCTTTTCCTTCCTCGGCCTGGCTCGATACCTAATGCCTCAACCGCTTGATCAGATTTAACTCTGCGCCGTCCCAATCAGCTTGACGTCGGATCGGTTTCTATTCGCAGCTTCCAAAACGTGAGATCACGATTAAGAGGTTCCATCTGTTCAGGCTCGTATCTCCAAGCCGATCCTGCACTACAATACACACAATTTTTTTTTTTTTAAACAACCTCATGATTAAATCCCGCTACGCTGCGAATCGAACATGGGCGGGGTGTGAAAGATGATTTCTGCTTGTTCTGGGGCTACCCCATTAGTGCTACAGCAGGGGTCCTGGGAAGGATTAAGAAAAAAAAAAAAGAAAAGAAAAAGCGTTCAGACACGCTGCGCCTCTGAGCTTCGTTAAATCAATAATTCACAGCGCCCTTCGTTTTTGGAAACCCGCCTGGAGACATGTTTCCTTATTTCTTAATTCAAGTTTTTTTCTCTTCATCTCCTGAAGTTGCATTAACGTTATGATGCCTGACACCTGTCGAGCATGGCTCACCGTTCTGTACTTCAGGTGTTTCACCCAGGCAAGGCCAAACCCCCTGCATTGTGTTAATTAAGGACATTTAATTAATTAACGTGTTATCTTTTAAAAAAAATTTTTTTTAATCTGATGGTGAGGGATGCGCGAAGGAGCCGTTTCCATCCTCTGAGGCGTCCCTGGTGTGTGTGTGTGTGTGTGTGTGTGTGTGTACTGTATATTTAACATTAATGGCTCCTGATCAAACACCTCGTGTGTTCTGGTCTTATCGAGCAGCAAGGCCGGGCGTCTACCACCTGCTGCCCTGACCGTATATTTACTCTCCGAAGCTCTGACAGCACCTGCCCCGCTTCTCCGCCCTCATCTGCCCTACGCATGAATGTTGGCTCAAAGTCACGTCTCTCCCTCGTGGCCTCAGGAGCCTTGGGGGCGTCGTTTCACCTGTTCGCTCAAACCGTCTCTCTGTAAAAGTTAAACAAATCCTTCTCACAATCGCATCAATTAAAAGGCAAAGTTAAACAAACAAGAGCAGAACCTCACTCTCCCCCTCTCTCTCTCTCTCTCTCTCTCTCTCTCTGTCCGCGAGCTGTTTACAGTGCTTTTTTGGCACAGAGACAAAAGCCGTGTTTAAATACCGACTGCATGGCAACAGGAATCACCCGGGGGCTGTTAAAGGCGACTGGGAGAGGCAGCTTTTGTTTGTGTGTGTGTTTTGTGGATTTGGGAGCATATGGGTGCCACTGAAGGTTTTAATATCAGCGCGAGTGCATAGTGCAGGCAGGTGATGGTGTGTGCGTGTGAGAGACGACTCTCCAGACTCTCTTCAACCTGGCTCGCGTGTTACCCGGAAACCCTTGGCGTTATTGATGGTGCTTTTAACTGATAACCTGAGAGAAACAAGGTTAATGCCTACCTGCGCACACACACTTGCCATCACTAGGATCCCAACCCGTTCCTACAGCTTCTTTTCCATAGGAGTTATTAATGTCGCTAATGACAGACACCGAGCTACAGTAACGGTTCCATATAAACGGTGGTCAGGTGTCACAGCCGCTGATTTTCCCCCGAAACCTGCCATCTGTTTGATTTGCCAATTTAGGACACTCTTAGAACATAAAAAAAAAAAAAACTTTCTCTCAGGGTTCATAAAGAGTCACAAAAATAGTTTAAGAAGGCTAAATATTTAATTATCTAATATCACATCGTTCACACTAAAACATTTTTGTAAGACTCAGAAACCCCTCAACTATTCAGCACATTCTTTTTAAGAATACTTTTTTAAAGAGCCTTCAGACAGGTTATAGATATTAAACAGGGGAAACAGTGTACTAATTTGCGGTTTGTTTTGCGCACTTGCCCAGGTAACACACATCCTATTTAAACAAATGGGGTTCTCCAGTGCTCTATTTATTGCACACTGGATAGTTCAAATATAACTGTTCCCTAATAGGAAAAGCAGGAACCAATCAATCTTTTGAAGGATTGTAGGCACCAAAACCAAAAACTGGTTCTTTGAGTGTTTATGGTGTCACAATGTGCGACTACTTTAAAACCTTCTCCTATAAGGAAACGCTCCGAATTTGGGTTCTACCCAGACCCACTAAGGAAACAACTAAAGTATTCATATAGATTTTGTAATCTTTAAGTCTTTACTCCTTACAGTCCAAACCCTCTTCAGCAGTCCTCCTCAGTGGTCCTTTTCAGGTCTCAGCTATAGCATGAAGAAAGAAAGGTGGAAAATGTCTGTAAAGTTTGTACCGCAGGGTTATCCAGGTAACATTCTCACACACACACACACACACACACACACACACACACACACACACACACACATAACCGTGCTAAAACAAAAGGATTCCTCAAGGGTTCTTTAGCGGTTCTTTAAACAATTATGGAATTATGTTTTGTTTTTTAATCTTTGTGACTTTCTAAACAGGAGACAGGGTTGTACAGGGAACCTTTAATGCTTTACTGTGACATTAGAAGTATACTTGACTCTTCTCAGGGCTTCTGGAGAAGCACTTTTTTAATTCTTCCCACCCTTGGCGCTTGTAGCCGCCTGTCAGGAGGGTCCTGAAGTGCATATATCGCTTCTCTTCTGTAAACGATGTTATAAGTGACAGATACAGTGCTATTGACTATGTGTTAATTAAATAGAACGACAGATGATAACATGATCTTCGTCTCCTGGACGTCGTTAAATGGTGAATGGAGCAATTGGGTCTTGACGGTTCCCCCGACTCCAGATGCCTCTCTATTTGCTCAGGCCCATGCTTTTCTACCCACCCCTCCCCCCTCCCCCCGCCCCCTTGTTTGCTCTCTGAGCCTGCATGCCCCGTGTACTTGGTTGCGACAAGGTGTTTGGACTAGCAGCGTGCACGCTCGTCTCCAGCGTGGGCTCGTTATCACTCATCTGTTTACTTTCAGCTTAATGCTCAGGACTCGGGGAGACGGTGTTCTGGAACTGAACACTTTGTTCTCTGAGCTCTTCACTCACACAAGTGTTTTGGAAATGAATTATTTTGGTAAACGACAACTGAAGTGCTTACGCTTGGGTTCTAGGCCCTAGTGAGTAAACTGTAGGTTTCTGCGCCACATCAGATGCCGTTTCGATGTGGAAAATACATTTTTGTTAAATGACGGAATGACTTCAGAAGCATTGGCGGAAAAAAAAAACATCATAGTACTTATGTTTGTGTTTCAAGTCATTTCCAAAGTGTTTTTTTTTTCTTTTGTTGACACAAATCAGATTTTGTTGTGTGCATGTAAACAACTTGATTTGAACTTGACCTGAACCCCCCACCCCCCCCTACCACCCAAATGTCCAATGTGGGCCACATTACAATCTACCGATGAGGTCACAACTGAGCAGTTGAAGGTCAAGGTTGTTGCTCAAGAACCGACCACTGGCATCTTGGTGTTGCTAAGAGTTCACCTCCGTCTGATATCTGGCCACAACAAACATCATGCATCAGATTCCATGTTAATTAAAAGAAATATGTAAGTAAGTGGCACTTCTTCTTTTCTGGAAACAAAGACTTTGACCTAATGGAAAGTTTTAAAGGCGGGAGATGTTCCTCAGATCGTGGTGGAGTGAGGACACAGACGGGCTAACTCCAATACCAGCGTTAAGAACAAACAATCAAAACAATGAACTTATCACAACCATGGGACGTAGGGATCTGTAGGCATGCTTCCTTCTATGAAATGGGATATTTTTATTTTACTTTACCACCAGAAGTTGAAACAGAACAAGACCAAACACCACTCGACTTTTTTCTTTGGCCTGATCTGAAGTCAGTAGTTTGTCAGAACTGGTCCAGAACAATCACAGCACTAAAGGAGGACTTCATTTCCATATGGAACATCATCAGCTCTGAAAAAAAATGTTTAAAGTTCTTGTATTTAGCATGAGTGCAACCTCAATTTCCACATTTCCTATAATTTTTGTAACATTTAATGGCTCCTGATCAAACACCATTTTTTTGCAAACAGATCCAAACTTCTTCTGCAGATGATGTTACAATCCCACCAAGTTCTATCCTAGAGACACCTTTATTTTCGCCGACGGTCCCCAAACCTAACGGCAGCAAACCACCTGCTGCCGTATCCAGTGTCTCAAGTTACAGATCTCTGTCTAAGCGAGACAAACAGAAAGCTATCGGGTTCTAGACGCTCGTTATAGAACAGCATGCTGCTGCCTCGCTCTTTCTTCCTGACCTTTGCAAGGCGTCTGTTCTCCACACAATCGTCCGTTGAAAGGCAGAGCCCCGGGAGTACCGAGCACATGTTGCTTTCAGCATAGGCTTTCAGGAACAGCCAGAGGGGTGGGGCCAGTCACTGATAACCTCGACAGCCAGTATACACACCGGGTGGAAAGGAGGGGGGTGGGTGGGAGTTGTGGTTTATTCTGGATATCTTCTCTAAAGGTTTGTTAAACAAGTTCTAGTCAAATTACATGATACTTGTTTGGTTGTTTGTTACTTCATGTTCCTGCTCATTTTCTTTACCTTCTTCGACAATATGTCTCAAAAACGTGTTTGAAACATAATCTCTGTAGCTATACACAGCTCCCGTTACTAGTGGGCGTGGCTTGTCTGTAGCTATACACAGCTCCTGTTACTACCACACTTACCATACTAGTGGGTGTGGCTTGTGCATAGTAATATATAGCTTTTGTTACTAGTGGGTGTGGCTTGAGCATAGCTATATACAGCTTCTGTTACTTGTGGGTGTGGCTTGCCTATTAGCGTATAAACAGGTTGTTGTGTAATTAGGTTAGCAACACAAAATAGCTGCATTACCTACGTACACACACTAGAGGTGCTATAGATCCTTCGTAACCTTCGTCTTTAAGCACACATAATGAGAGGTTGTATATGTAAAACCAGTTAGAATTTCTTCCACCATTTCTGTTGAAGTAACCGCCAAAACATTTGCATACAACATAACCTTTATTTATAGTTGTACTTTTACCTTTTATTTATTTATTTTTTTAATTAATCAATGCAACTGTATGACCAAGACAAAGCAATTTCCCTCTGGGATTAATAAAGTTCTTTGAATCTTGAATCTTGAATTGAATCTTTTCACAAAGATAAAAACACAACTCAAAGTGTTGGTGGGTAAATTTATATAAAGTTTTAATTTAAACTGTTTTCTAAGGAAATAAAATGTAATATAAAAACAAAAGTGTAATAATTAAATTGGTATTAGCATTATAAATATATAAAAGTAAGATACTAAATAAAAGTAAACATAGAAGTGCCATATTGCTCGTGAAACCGCTCATGATATCTGTTCTCCCTCGCCCTCCTCCTCCTTCCTGATGATTAGCTAATCAGGTAACTTTCTTTGTTTGTTTACATGCAAAAGAACCGCGTGCATCCATTTAGTACTTATTCAGCCTGTGTGTGAGAGTCTGTAACTTTAGTATGTTTACAGCAGGCTCGCGGTGTGTGTGTCGGCGCTGCAGTCTCTGGAGCGTGTCGCTAACAGCACGGTGCCGGGTCAGCGCTTCACAGGGAAACGGTTCTGAGTGAGGCAGCGAGTTCCTGCGGTGTGTTTACAGTAAACACTGAGGATGTGAGTGTTTACAGGTGGAGAGGACATCATACCTGAGGTCTGCATCAACCCCATACACAGCACCGAGTGTTTACACAAAATACCCAGCATGCACCTGTCAAGGCTGAGCAGGCCCCGTGCGAGATGTGATCAGAATCACTACAAATTCACCTTTCAGTCTTACCCGAGTCCTTATTTCCTTCGCTTCATCCCTTACTTTTATTTCTCCTCTTGATGTTTAACAGCCTGCAGCTCTTTCCCTCTCTCTCTCTCTCTCTCTCTCTCTCTCTCTCTGAGAGCTGGCAGTGTGCTAACAAGAAGCACCGCTGAAACGCTTCTCCGCACCACTTCTTCCTGTAAGAAGGCAGCGCTTCGTGATCGTGTTCCATGTAACACGCGAGGAAGATGTTAGCATCCGCCTAAAGGAGCGGAGGAGTGATGTGCGGCGTAAATCGGTGCAGGTGGCGCACATCTGCATCTCATCTGTAACTCCACAGGTGGTCAAAGGCCTTCACAAGGTTGCCGTTTTACCGCCTTTAAATGAATAATTAAAGAAATAAATAAACTGCCGCTAGCCCCGGTTTAGAGGAAGGAGGAGGACGAGGTTAAAACGAACTGCTGTCAGTTGCTGTGTACGTTGGTTTGTTTGTTCGTTTGCTTGTTTTGCGGATAATGAGGAATTGCCTTCTATAATTCGATTGCAAAATCGGATCAGATTTGTTATTTTAATCGCTATGGTCTCAGCAAATTAGCACAAATTAAACGCTTTAAGAACAGTTCGAGAAAAAAGTGAAAGGAACTTGAGATTTTGTTTCCGTTTTAAACTCGACTTAATCTTTTTTTAATTCCCTTTAATTCGCTAAGCTAGTTCCTGCTTGATTAGAAACAGATTGAGGGTGTTTTCACCTTAGACACGATTAATTTGTACCGTGCGCAGGAATGAATCCCGCCTCCTGCTGTAAAGAACACTGCAGCACTTTCCGTCCGTTTTCCCGCGCATTTGTTTTTTCACGTCCGAGCCTCTGGTTTGCCAGCGGTGTGCTGAACACAGTGCGCGGCTCACGATCCTCGGCGTCCTTCTTTAAATCTTTTATCAAATGGATTTTCAGAAGCTGAAAAGCGAAGATGTGCCGTGACAAAAGGCCAAGCCGAGCACTTTTCATCCGTGAATTTTTTCCTAACAACTGCGGCTCCACCGGGCTCTCTGCTCACACACACACTTTCTTCTCTTCGCTTCTTAATGTAATGAACCTGGCCTTGAACCTTTTATTTAATTGCCGGCTTCCCATGTTTTACTGCATTGAAAAAAAAAAAAAAGGAAATTTTTTTTCTAAGAATGAGAGAGTGAGTGAGAGAGCGGAATAGCGCTTTAATTAGGCAGTGGGCATTGTGTGGGCTTTCTGACATTTTTCAATAAAAATGCTGTTTAGAATTAATAACAATCATCTGAATGAGGAGCTTTTAGAGCACGTCAACACACTTTTACACACACACACACACACAGAGAAAAAAAGGCTGCAGTTTGAGGATTTAAGTGAGGGGAGAAAATAGACTTCTGAGTTTACTGCTAATGAGGCCATTTTTGTTGGGGGGGGGGGGGGGGGGGGGGGGCG
>JAOVVA010000048.1:3859136-3870194 GCA_028565275.1 Leiocassis micropogon | reverse complement strand
GTGGGAGGTCATGTGTTTTTTCTTTTTTCTTTCTTGTCAAGGCCCCAGCAGTCACATCAGGTATTAGTGGCCAGACGACACGAGGAGGATCATCAATATTGAGGATCGTTTCCGATCTGGCAGTCACATGGTAGTGCTGGGGGAAAAAAACTAAACAAAATGGTGATTTATATATATATACACGTGTGTGTGTGTGTGTGTGTGTGTAGTATACATCTGTTTCAAAAAGAAAAATGCTAACCCCAAATCCAAAACGAGGGGAAAAAAACGAAACATTTAAATGAAATTACATTTAATAAAAAAAGTTTCATCATTTACTTTTAATGATTGATTAAATAAAAAAAAAATTAAGAAAAATACAAAAGGTGCCACAATATCCACATTATGTCACAAACATGACCGTTAAGTTAAGCATTTTTTTTTTCAACAATTAATAAGTGATTTTTTTGTTAACCTTGTTATACATCCTTTACTTTCCCTCTCACTTTCTCTTATATTTTTTAAAAATGAAAATAAAAATTAATTTCATTTTATGTATACAAAAATAATTTTTCCTAAGATTTTTATTTATTTAAAAAAAATTAATAATTTTAAATATTACAAAATTTTATACACACACTTGTTTGTTTAAAGACATTAAAATGACCTAAGAGGAAAAAAAGAGCAAAAAAAAGCATTTTACATATTTAAAGATTATTTTTTTAAATGTTGGATCATCTACTTTTAGATTGTAATTATTGATGAACTAAAAAAGAAAACACATCATCCACACATCAGAAATGTGAAACAACATTTTTTTTCTGCTAATTAATACCTGCAATGTTTTAAACTTGGTCTTGGACCTCATTTAAAAAAGTTTTAAATTTCTCTCTCACTTTGTTTTTCGACTGCCTGTATTTCCCAAGCCCTTTCCTGTTCTATCAGCCAGCACTGGTCCAGTGTGCGGGTCCTGTTTCAGGTTCAGCTCAGGTCAAGTTGATTTGGGCCTTAGAACCTCTGCATGCTGACCTGGATCTGATCATTTTACAGTCTTCACTGCGGAATCCACGGTTGTGCTTCCAACCCTGAGATAGTCAAAGTATCTCTTCCGTCATGTAATCAGAAGCTCTCGACAACAATCAGACACTCGACCATCAGGACCCGCTGCACACCGCGCTGGCTTTATCCGTTCATCTCCGCCAACAGATACCGTGAGGCATCGTGCCAGATGTTTACTGAAACGCATTATCGTTTTGTTTTTGTGTCTTTGGAGTCGTGCATCATTGTGGGATGGTGCTCCCAGCATGCAGTAAACCAGGTGCTAGTTCATGTCTGGTGCTAGCGCCAGGTCAGTCAGAACCGGTTCAATATAGAACCCCCTAAGAACTGACATTAGGGCCTTGCTCAAGGGCTCAACAGTTGCAGCATGCTGGAGTTTAACGTGTCTCAAAATGTGTTTGAGGTGCTGTTGAGTTTAACATGCTGGAGCTTAACTCGCTTAAATAGCTTAAACCCCCGACCTTCCAATTAGTAACCCAGTAACCCACAGCATTAACCATTTAAGCAACCACTCCCCACCAGTCAGTTGTGATAACCCCAACCACAGGCCCGGATGTAAGGGGTTTCTTTGATCTAGCCCAGCAAAGTGTCGGTGCCGCCATGGAACTGGTTTTTCTGTCTGAGGTCTTGTGCTTTGGCTGTCTGAAAGCGAAGAACTGCTTCGAAATTGGGCACCGACTCAGAACTCGCTCCAGAAATGCCTCGGTGGTGAAGAGGTACTGAACTGAATATTGAACAATAAATAATGTGAATCTAACCAATTAGATTCATTAGATGAACCATGATTATGCCAGAATCAGATGAATCCTCTCATAGAAATCTATTGAATCAGGGTCAGAGGGATTTACAGATTAACTGTATTTAATGAGGAATCATGAGTCTGATGAATTAAAGTAATTAATGTTTTTAAACGGAGTCCTGCTCCGATTAAATCCAGGTGTTATCATTGAATCAGATGAATCAAATGAGGAGTCATGTTTCTGATGAATCTAGTGTAATTAAAGCCAGCCTGTGGATTCTACTTCCTGTTATAAAAACGGCTCTATTCAGTCCATTTCATCGGAGACTGCTGAAGTGTGTGGGTGATCCTTGAGTCCCCTGTGAGCTCAGGTTATATCTCAGAGCAGCTGGTATCTCAGTAACCAGATCAGTGGCTCAGACAGGTCCGAACAGCACCTCGTGTCCCGGAGGGCCGGGCAGTCTTCGCTCATCAGGTGCTGCTCTCTTTCAGCTCTGCGCGATAAAAGGCTGTTTGGACGGGCAGTAACGTGTAGCAGGGTGCAAGCTGTTCCCTCTCTCTCTCACACACACACACACACACACACACACGCAGTCATGTCGCTGCATGCCTAACACCACACAGTGAAGGCTTATTCAGTTAGAATAAGTTTAAACCCTAGACCCGGGTTCTTTCATCTCGTCAAATGCTTTAAAATTTGTAAAGTGCACCACTGTACATCATTTGTGTCCAGGGTTCAGATTAAAACATAAGTTCACATTAGATCTTATTTGATCACAAATTTATGTTAGCATCATTAGTTTTTCTGCTTTTAGGGATAATTCTGGTGAATCAGGTGAATCGAGTCTAATAAATCAGTGTGAATCTAACAAATTAGATTTGCTCTGCGTGAATATAAATTGAGTTAATAAAGAGATAAGACGGATGTGGGTGGATCAGCTGAGTCATTTGTCAGGAATCATTTAATGCACATCTTGTCCCAGATGAGTTACCAGAGTGATTCAGGCGAGTCATTTTATGGATGAAGTTGTGATTTTGTTAAGCGAAACGAACCACATTTAGAATGATTCAGAGTTATTAAAATTTATGATGAATCTGGTGTGTTGTTTCTTATAGACAATTATTTAAATCTAGCAAATCATTTGAGTCAGATTAATTAATCGCAATCACTGAGCCGTGTTGATGAGCGATATTTCAGGGATCACTTGGGTTTGAATCTTGTGTCCTGTATGACTCTGGTCTAATAATAAGTTGTGCAATCCACCATGCTGGAATGAAGGAGAATCGTGTCTTTTAGTAAATAATTTGAATCAGATTGATATATTTGGTTAAACAGATGAATCGGGTGAGTGATATCTCAGGAAATTCGAGATTAATTTGCATCTCGATTCAGATAAATACTGGTGTGATTCAGGTGAATTGTGACTCATGAGTCTTGAATATATATTTTTTTACAGTTTCTTTTATGTGATTGGTCCAAAATTTATAGAATTGTACATTTCTGCTCCGTTTCTCTCACTCCTTCTCACCGTGACATTGACGAAGTGACATTGGTTTTACGAGCTCCTTATACAATTTGCGGTCGCATTTAAAAGCATCCGTGCGTGAACACACAGCAAGCGGTAAAACTTTATTACACTTCTGCATGTTTTTATGACACGTGTGTCAGCTTTAACCTTTTACTTAAAGCTCTTATTTCAAGACAGACCAAGTAGCGTCGTCTGTAGACTCTGTATAAGGGGGTACTTCGCTCCGACAAGGTCATCCGTGACTTCATCCGTCTTTCTATTCCTTTGGAGAATAAATTTAGTCCTAAGGACATATAAAGTTAGAAACTGTGTTTATGTATTTATGTAAATGGGTTGAGTCAATTGCACACAACGCAAAGTCGCTTTTATCACCACCGTTAGTTAAACATGCCAGAGCTCGAGCTGCTCGAAGTAGTGGAGTACCGCATGCTAAGGTTCGAGGGGCTGGAGGTTGATGTGCTAAGGTACGAGGTGCCGGCGTTTAACAAGCCAAAGTTTTAACATAGCAGAATTTCACATGCCATGGTTAGAAGTGTGGGTGTTTAGCTTGCTGGAGTTAAAGGTGCTGGTGTTCTACGTGGCCCTTGCCTTTTTAATGATTACATTTATTACACTGATTCTAGGTTCAGTTGAAGGTGTAGGAGTTCATGGTGGTGGAGTTTGATTTGTTGGAGTTCATGGTGCCAGGGGGTCGAGGTGCCGGAGTTTGAGGTGCTGAAGGTTAACGTGTCGGAGTTTAAAGCCCTGGAGTTTAACAGGTCATATGTCAAGGTGCCGGGTTTTAAGATGGTGGAGTTTGAGGTGCTTAAGTTAAATGTGTGAGAGTGTAAAATGCTATGGTTTAAGGTGCTGGAGTTTATTGTGCCACATTTCAGGGTGACTAAGTTCTCTTACTGGAGTTTAACTTACTAAAGTTCACGGTGCTGTTGTTTGATATGTTAGAGTTTGAGGTGCTGGTGTTAATGGGAGCTCTTGTCTTTTGGAATGTTACATTTTTCTCTACTCCTGCAGTATCAGTTGCTTCCAAGAGGCAGGAGTGTTCCAGGTGGTGGATTTTAACATGTTAATATCTGAGACACTGGAGTTTAACGTGTCTCAAAATGTGTTTGAGGTGCTGTTGCTTATCCTGCTGGAGTTTGAGTTGCTGGAGTTTAACATGCCGGAGTTTGAGGTGCTGAAGTTCAACATGCTGGAGCTTAACTCGCTAAGGTTCAGAGTGCTGGTATTTAACAAATCGAAGTTCGGGGTCCCGGAGCTTGAGGTGCTGGAGTTTAACATGCAGTAGATTAAGATGATGGTGTTTGAGGAGCTGTAGATCGAGATTGTGCTTGCTTTTTGGATTATTCTTTTTGCTCTCGTCCTGCAGGTTCAGTCACTCCTAAAGTTTCACTCCTAAATAAAGTTTTTTCCCCCTTTCCCCCCCCGAGCCCAGGTGTGGGTCGGGCGAGTCGATAGGAACTCCGCCAAGTTCTGTAGCCATGAGGTTCAGTGTTTGTGATGGCTTGTTTTTCTCTGGTGCTGTGTTGACATTAAACACTGTGTTGTGGAGATGATTATCTCACCACATACCACCGTCACTGTTCTGCTCAGAGGAACCCAGGGTCCTGTGTTTACCATATGACGAGGTTATCATGCTTATCACAGCTAATGTTTTCTTTGATGTTGATACTTGTTTTTTTTCCCTTTCTTGGCCTCCCTTATAGCTCTCAAAAGTCAGACTCCTAATTACACATTTTTTTCTAGAACAACACATTCCTCATAAAGTGTTTTATTTCTCTTGTACCGTTGCTCCTCTGTCCTGACAATGTCTGGAAACTTTTAGTTTAGTTTATCTCTGGCTGTTACAAGAGCGCCTTGTCTTCCCCCTCCCTGCTCGTCTTCGTGGTGTGCCATGACTTTTGAAGCAGCAGCAGCAGATTCCCAGCTCAGAGCTGAACTGTACATGATATCCGTCGTGCCGCACGTTCGTGTTTGGACAGCTTGGCCAGTGACTCATGAAGGCAAATGGACAGCGCCACATGTCCACTCGCGCTTGAGCCGTGTGTCACCATGTTGTCGCACGTTCCCAAACGACGTGTCCGACTCGAATCCCTCACAACTGTTCAGTTTTTTTTTTTTTTCCTCTCAAGAAGGTCGTCGAAGGGTTAGAGTCTCCAGCTGGAGGTTTAGTTGTTTCTACTTGTTAGACACGAAGACTCCGGTGACAGGGCATTAATATTTCCATAAGTGTCATGTTCTCCATGTACTGGAGACTCATGACCATGTAAACTTTTGAATTTTTGGCTTTGAATTATTTACTCTAATAAAATGAAAAAGTCTCTGACAGACATACCTGGAGGTGTTCTCTAAATACGGAGTCCCAGTTCTGACTTTTATCAATAATTTATCCTGAAATAACCACACACACACACACACACATTGTTGAAATCTTCTGCCAGCTGTTTTGCTTCAGGAATCAGAATTGTGAAACTCCCCCATGGC
The DNA here is from genome assembly GCA_028565275.1 of Leiocassis micropogon. NCBI lineage: Eukaryota > Metazoa > Chordata > Actinopteri > Siluriformes > Bagridae > Leiocassis > Leiocassis micropogon. The sequence continues at coordinate 3,864,407 of JAOVVA010000048.1, read as the reverse complement.
TATGGCTGAATGTTCAGAGTGTTACCTTCAAAATAATACAATCTGAAGTGTTTATCGTCATTAATCGATAATGGTCCCCCCAAAGTAAGCTACACACACTTAAAAAAAAAAAACGTTTTTGTGCACTTGTTGGTGTTCCCACCTCATCCACCTCCAGGATGCTTGGTTTGATCTTGGGCTTGGGTTCTTTCACTCAAAGCTTTGCAGGTTCTCTTCATGTTCAAGTGTGTTCTCTTCAGTTTTCTTCTTCTTGAAATAATGATGCTAGATGTGAATGAGTGCGACCTGGTGGCCCGTTCAGGCTGATTCATGCATTCCCAGGATCCACCCTTCAACCTGACCAGGAAGGATCACTTAGTGAAGATTAAAGCCCAGTTCACACATAGCTATGGATGGTGATGGGTTTAAAATCGGTCCGTGCTCTGGCTCTGGTTTATTTAGCTACGACACAACATTCAAGTACTAAAGATGAAGCTGTGCTGAAATATGCTGGTGCTACAAAAAGCAGACAATTTGGTACCGTCAGGTCACAGATAACGGAAGTCACAACTGATCACCGATAGGCTTACAGCAACATATGGTGGACATACGGGTCATAAAAACACGTAGCTCTGCCTCAAATTTTGTAGCCCACAGGTTTATGGATCACTTTGATACACCCCACTTACCATAACACTATCCTCGGCTCATCACGATTCAGTAAATTTGGATCTCTCAGACAATTCAAAGTGGGGACTTGCAATTTATCCATCTATTTATCCTTTCTTCTTAAGGTATTCTCCAATTTCTTGGTTCATTTTCCTGATGCACTTAATACGGGTGCAGATCCAGCTTCCTAGGATGAGTTTTTGTCTCGAGTAGGAACGCATCCACCGCATCCACCGCATCAACGCATCCGCTGTGTTGATCTCCGGAACAGCGACTGAAGCCTCCACATGTCACCCAGCCGTAGCTGCCTTTACAGCAGTCTGACAGAACATGGGTTTGAGAAGGTCCCTGATGAAACACCATGTCTACAGATTTTATTACATCATCCTGAGATGCTGATTGTTTGAATTGCTGCTGGATTCTAGATTTTGACTATTGATTCTGATGTTAATTAATTCTTCGTAACAGCAGCTCTGGTAGTAGTGCTACAGGTGTGTAGTAATGCTCTCGTTCTGGTATGTTGGCATTTCCACTGTAACGTCTCGTTCACACGAACGTGTACAATACGCGCTCCGTAGTGTGGTGACGTTTCGAGGTAAAGAGTCCCCAGTGTCAGCACTTTGTAACCGTTGGGTAAAGCTGTTTTCTAACATTTTAAGGACAGAGTTTATGATGTTTTTTTCTTTAAGTTCTGGTTTTGGAGCTCATTTTAGCTCAGTCCTCATTTTGGAGGCAGAGCTTATTTTAACAGCAAAAAAAAAAAATCTTGATATTCCAGGTACAGCGTGAGAGAGAGGTTACGCTGATGCTAGTTTGAGTGACATTTACAGGCACGGTAATAAATCCTGCATTTTTTCCCTTTTGCAAACTTTGCAAGTTTTTGAGTTCAAGTTGTTTTTTTTGTTTTTTTTTCCTCAGCACGTCCTCTTGTCGTGCATCTCCAGAAACACTCATGTTTGATTTGTTCTTCCAGTGTTTTGTTTTAAAGTAAAATATTGAAGCTGTAAAACATCTCGCAGCTCCTCACGTCACACTTCAAGAGGTTCAGCGTGTGTTTGAGAGATGACACAGAGACACTCTCTCTCTCTGTCTCTCTCTGTCTCTCTCTCTCTCTCTCTGTGATAAGATGAAGTGTTATACACTCTTCGCCTGCTATATCGATGCCTCAGCGTTTTTCTCCCCCTCACTCAGCCCAAAGCGGTGATGCGTTTTTCTTTTTTCCCGTCTTCTGTCGTCTCCCTGAGCTCGCTGATAAAAAAAAGTGTCAGAGCCGAACTTGTACAGAGACGAGAGATTGTCAGACATCTCATCGTCCCTGTTTGCATCTTTCCTTCTCTGTCTCTTGATTCTTTTTTTCATTAATGTTTATGTTGCAGATTTTTCTTATTTGCCACTTTTTATAAATTAACAAATAATAATAATAATAATAACAAAAAAATACTTATAAACTTAACACTTGTGGTTATACATCTTGGAGTAGATGTGTATTCCAGAATGTACACGATCCCAGCATTGTAACCTGTCTGTCTGTCTGTCTGTCTGTCTCAGGAAGGCCCAGGAGCAGAATAAGAAGGTGGTGGTTGCAGGATGTGTTCCTCAGGCTCAGCCCAGGATGGACTACCTCAAAGGCCTGAGCATCATCGGGGTGAGAATCTTACGCTCCTCGTCTCATCAGGAAACCTGTTACATTTTCATCACATAAAGAAATGTATTTTAAGAAAGAATAAGTGTGGAAATTATTAAACAGACTAAAAATGGGATAAAAATACGTGTTTGGAAATGCTCGTCCATGACCACGACTGAAATCTTTTCCTTTAAGGAGCGTGTTCTTGAATACTTTATTAAATTACTTACTTTGTGGGTTTTTTTTTTTTTACTTTCTTTGTGTGTGTGTGTGTGTATGTGTGTCTGAGATTATAATTCTCGATTTGTCCACTGAGAACCGCAGCGAGGAGCGTACGCCCTCCTAACCGTTGGAGAAATCACTTTATGCAAATAGACCTCCTGCTTTGCATACTCCGGTGAGGCCGTTGCATTTCCCAAAGCCAGCGGAACTTTCCGAGAGACTCGTCTAAGTCGCAGAGCTAATCAGTGTGTTATATGAGCCCAGTGTAAACAAACACACACACACACACACAAACAAAAAACTGCTCCCGAGCATCAGGATGCAATCCCCACCCACCGGTGTCTCATTTTACACCAGATTCCCTGTTTATTGCGTCTAATTACATTAGTTATGTACGCGGCGTTTAACGTAGCATGTGGGGTTTGTGTTTATTGGGCAGAAAAGCTCGGTAATGAACGGCACGAGGTTTAATTACCTCCAGCTCTGGTTAAAGAGGCAAACAGGACGGGATCAGCAATCATTCATTCTGTCTGATTAAAACGTCTTTGAGAATGTTAAACAGGTGAACGGTACTACTTTACCAGCAAAATAATTGAATCCTCACGCAGCCGAGGAACCTGCCGCTACATCTCTTTTTTTTTCCTTTTCTTTTTTTTCCGTTCACTCTCAATTGACTTCTTATATACGCCGGTGTTCGTTATCTGACGTGCGCGGGTCAAGAGGTCAAGACCAGCCATCTGTCTCTTTCATTTTCAGCGCGCTTTGAAAATTTTCCCCAAGGTGTAATTATAGCCGTGTGCAACCTTCTATTTATACCCCGGGGAAACTGGGAGGGTTAATGGTAACAACAAAATTATTGGGGATTGATTCGGGCGTTGACAAAATGATTGGGAAAATGAGTAATATTTGATTTTGAAATGCAACCCCACCCACCACCCTAATAAAAATAAATAAATAAATTGGATAATCCTAATAAATTTTTTGGTTTGTTTTAAGATCAGTCAAAGTCCTATTATGTTGAAAAAACAAACAAACCACACATTACAGTTTATTTGGTGGGCTGGATTTATAATGGGTGCCAATAATTATAAAGCGTGTGGTGTTTAGTAATCAGCAGCCCTCTATGATTGGTTGTTAAGCCCAGAGAAAGGCCGTGACTTTTGTCCCTCAAAAGAGACGGGTTATTACCGCTCGGTTCGTTCTTGTCTTTTTTTTCTCCCCGACTTTTTCTTTCTATTTCGATTTTTACGTTCGAGAAAGCGAAGAAAAAAAGGACTTCCGCCTTTTGTGAGCTGATTCATCTCCTGCTTTCTTGTCCCAATAATAGCCCCTGGGTGTTAGGGGCAAGTGGGCATTTGAAATCCCTCTGCCACAGTGGAGACCTGAAAACCTCTTCAGCCCCAGCAGGTTTGAACCACCTGCTCTGTTTTAATTTTTTTTTTATCCCCTTGATTGAAGTAAAAAGAGGACGGTAAGTGCAGGCCTGAAAAGAGCTATCGATCGTAGGCACAGTGGGGAGGTGGAGGTGCGAGGCGGTTGGCTTTCACCCCGGCGCATCTCAAACGGTAAGGGGGCGACACTTGCCTTGCCTAAGGGACTGCCTCGAGAGCCCGGACAGGCGTCGCTCCTTGAAATCCCGACCCTCAGAAAACATCTCTCCAGATCTCAGGCTGAGTTCAGACCAAACCTGGCAACCTTTCGGAGCGATCGTGCTTCTCCCCCTTTCACCAAAACTTCGACCAGTTCTCCTCGACAGAATCCACTTGTTAAAACTGTCCCGTTGCTCGAGTGTTCAGAGCTCGCAGCGGTGCTTCTGGTCCTGCAGGGTTCCTGCTCCGAGCTTACGCTGCGTCCGCAATTACAGACGTATCGATATGGATTTCTTCACTTGTCATGCATATAAAAGGCGGGGGCCTGGTGCCTCTTGCTGTCAGTGGGCAGCGGTAATTACCCTGGGGGTCGGAACGAGTGACAGACAGAATGAATGATGGTGCTGGTGCCTGGCTATTTAGCCGTGGGAGACGGCACGCAATTGTAACACGTTTGCCTCTAATGGGTCAAATTGTGCTCTCTGGCAGGCCTCGCGCAGAAACGAATGCGGTCAAAGAAACATGTGACAGCTCGGGTGAAGCACTTTACTGCATTTGCTGAATCCTAAAAACTCGTTACATTTATTCCCGACCTTCTGAAACCATCGTCGTTTTCAAGTTTTACGTGAATTTCACGAGTGTACAGACACTTTTTCTGAATTATTGTACGTTTTAAATAAACCTAGCGCTAATCTGATCTCGGAAACTACTTTGAAGCTGATACCAGTCAGAAATTGTAGATCAGATATTAAAGAAAAAAAAATAATTAGGATTAGATCAGATCCTGTAACAAATGGAAAAGTTTGGAATTGGGAAATGATTTTTTTTGTAACTCAGAGAAAAGGTTTATTATTGAATTTCTATGTTATTTTTAGTTGAAATTTGTGATGTAACAGATTTTTTATTTGTTTTTGTGGAAGTTTTCTGTCTGGTATTTTAAGCTCAAGAAAAAAATAATCGCTTTATATTTTAGTAGTTTTTAAAGAAAACGAGTCTGTATTTCTGTGAGTTGATGGGGGGGAAACATGGGACACAAAGGTGAGACGTTTTGAGCAAATCAGGCTGATTTAGGCCTTGTTCACACGGGCGTTAAAATCGAGCATTTTTCTGATGTTCGTAGCGTCCGGTGAGCGCGGATCAAGCGCCGAGTGTTTTCTACACATAGGAGTCAATGAGAGTGTTCACACG
>JAOVVA010000048.1:3836464-3847675 GCA_028565275.1 Leiocassis micropogon | reverse complement strand
AGATTAAACTTCAGACAGAGATCTGAGGACTGCAGGAGATTCAGGAAATTCTGTCCAGACAGTTTTGTGTGATTCTGGGACAAAATGTGGCTGGACAGACAGACAGAGATAATTTTCTGAGACTAGTCTCTGGTCCTCCAATGTATGAAACGTAGAGATATCACTAAAAGAGCTCTGACCCAATGTAAAGACAAAACCTTTCTTTTATTTTTATAATACGTAAAGCTTCACCTTTACCTCTGACACTGGAGACTCCTTCCGTGAACCAAAGTGTGATTGTCTCTTTTGTCCAATTAGATTCCTGAATTCCACAGATGTTCACGAGTCCCACAGGAGACCATCTTGTATTTGTATTAGCATTGTTTTTGATATTAATTAGTTAACCCCACCCCCCCCCCCCACACACACACGCGCACACACACAGTCGTTCTTTTGCTCAGCCCAGCGTCCTCAGGGACTCCAGGTGCACCCTTGTCCTCTTGTCGCTTCCTACTGTAATACATCATCAGGTATAAACACGGTTATGGATAATTCGCCCGAGCCTTTCATTACTCAAATCAATAGCCTCGATTAAATCTCCCGCAGAAGTGCCGCTCTTAACAAAGTTTCATCACGTTTAATTTATTAACGGCCGGAGCGAGAGGAAGTGCAGGAAGGAGTGTGTGTGTAGTGTGTAGTGTGTGTAGTGTGTGATCTTAATTATCCTCATTCATGAGAGTAAGAAGTGTTCAAGATGCGAGTGTGGAAGCGGCATCACAGGCGTGACTTGCACCTCGAAGGAGTTTTTTAAAAAAGAAATTATAAACGTCCCAACCTGCAGGGTCTGATGTGACACCAGATGAAGTACTGACCAGAGCGTCCTGCTGCTGAGGAACTGTTCCTGAACAGCAGAGTAAGGATCTAGTCTATTAGGTTTGGGCCTAATTTGAGCGAGTCCAGGTGGATGACGCGACACCAATGTGACCGCTTGCGGTTGAGGAATCTTCATCACCTTCAAGTTTCAGAGCTTATATTTATCAAGTAATACGTTCTCACCTTGCGCATGGGCCAAACCTGCAAGGAGAGCTTCTGTCCTCTTTCATCTGGTCAGTACTTTGCTGAGCTTGTGTTCTGGACCGACCTCGGTCAGTCCCCCCATGTTTGTAAACATGTCTGGAGTCTCGACGTAGGACTCGTGAGTCGAGGTCGGGTCTGAACCTTAGCCTGGTATGAGCCGTTCTTCTGTTGTTGCTGTACCTTGGGGAACGACTACCTCGGACAACCAAATCACTCAGGACGCAGGGGACCCTCCAGGGCAGCCAGAGTGCCGGAGTGGGGGAGAACCGGAAGACCAAGAAGGATGATTATTGGGCAATACATCAGCGCTAGGTGACCTCAGACGGCTGGGAACATTAAAGTTCCACCTCAAGCACCTCATCAGTGGGACAGGGGGAAAAATAAACAAACAGCAGCACTGTTTACTCTGCAATTCTCTGACTTTATTCTATTAACACAATCTACACCAGATTGCATAATTACCATCATCCTGATGCTTCAAATAAATATCCAATTAATGCATTTATTTTATTTATTCCCTCCCAGACTGAGAGTCTCTCGTCTCCCGAGGTAACCTCATCGTCTGGAGCCTCGTCATCAATCCAAACTGTTAGTCACTTCACTTCCTTCTGACTGATCAAGGTGCTTATCAGTCGTGCCTGAACATCACGCGCCTCATTAGAGGATCTAATTTCCCGTTATGTCGTATGTGACGAGCTCCATATCTACAGAAACGAGGCTGAGTATTCAGGAGCGGCGTTATCTCAGAGCGAGACCGCCTCACCTCAATCTGAGCTGCTTTATTCATGTTTATGTCGCTTGAGAAAAAAAAGTACAGCGCGGCACATTAAAACCCACAACAAGCTGTATACGCACTTGGTAGCAGGGTGGGATGCAGGGTTCTTTTTGATGGTGCAGATGACACCATGTCATCAAGCGAACTGAGGACTCAGACATGAGAACAAACATAAAAACGTTTAATTTTATTAACATGTTGGAAAAATACACCAGTAAAATTTCAAATTGCTAAAATGTACTTTTAGCCATTCCTGCTAAAGTCCGTGAAAGGTAATAGAGCTAAAAATAATAAAATGCCGACTAAACGTCTGCGATGTTAACTGCTGAATAGTAAATACTACTGTAAACAAAAGCAAGTATTAAAAAAAAAAGTTTGTTTATTTATTTATTTAAATTCTTTTTGTTCAGCTGTATTTATACTTTTCTCATTTTGTTGTGCTTTTGCTATATTGACCTCATTTAACTTTTAAAATTTACTAAACTGAGTTAAAAAGAAAATTTTGTCTTTCTGTATTTCATCAGAAATGAATCAGAGAAAAAGAATTGAATATGCATAATATATATATATATATATACAGAATCTGCCAAAAAAAAAAAAAGACTGAAACAAATATGTGCAAATGTAGGTGGATGATGAAGGATATTAATGGATTGTGGGTTGATTGTGGGTGAACCACAGTTTTTTTGGTGAAGTGTAATTGGCACTAATTTGGCAACCCTTCCGCTTTTAACATAAAAACAACTAAATGTCTAGGAAGGCGAAAAACAAACACCCTGTTGTGCAAAAAAGTCGGGTTCGACAGACACACAGTTCTGTGACCCCTTCTATTTTTAAAAGGGCACCATTACTTTTGTCCGAACTGAATGACAGGTTTTATTAGTCTTATTATTTTAATTAATCGACAAATGTTTTCCAGGTGCATAAAATCCCAGTAGTAACGGGACTGAGGTTGACGTCAGGTGAACATAAGCTTTACTCGAGGATACGAACGCTGTATCTGAACTCCTGAACGCCATGTTTTCTTGCGAACGATTGAGTGCCAGGCATTTGAGCTGCAGCCGGAAAGCCAAGTTTTGGAGAAGTTTGTCGCCGCTTCTTCTGGTCACGTTAGATGTTAGTGCGACGGTCAAACCCATTAGCATGCATCATCGTGACAGAGCCGAGTATCGTTGCCAAATTTGCTCTTGGGGGAGAAAAAGGTCTTTGTCGGTCTTTATTTGCCTCCTGCCTGCACACACGGCTGGGACGGTGCCAATCGAGCGGGCCATTGTTCCACTCAGCTGTGTTGTGGAAATAAGGCCTTTAGCCAAGCGCAGGTTGTCAGGCATGAAATAGGAGCCAGCAGGCACACCTCAATCACTTTAATGTGGTGTCGTCTGAGCAGCGCCGGACACGGGGCTCCATCTGCCAGCGCTTCCTGCGTCCTTAACGGCTCAAGATAAATAGACATGCCGCGGCAGGGGCAGCGCAGCTAGCTAAACTGGGTTAGCCGTCTTCGCAGGTGTACTCGCAGCTGATGCGCTGAATGCAGGGGTCAACGGTAAGGGGTCAGCTTTCGCCTGCTGCCTGACAGACCTCTACATCATCAGGACGCCTTGCCCCCCCCAACCATCCCTCCTCCCCCTGCTCGTCCCAAGCCCATTATGCCATCAGTGAGCGATAGAACAATCACCCGATCCTGATAGAGTGGAGCGGAGAGCACGATTAGCGACAGAGCACAGCGACCAAGTGACAGAACAGTTCAACATACACGTGCTGATCTACAATCTTACAGCATTCACACGTCTCTCATCTCTTATTACGTTATTTATGTGTTTAAGTTTTCAGATACTTCACGTGGTTAAGCAGTGGGGCGGTGGTGGCTCAGAGTGCGACGGCACTGAGTAACTGATCGGAAGGCCGACGGTTCAAGCCCCAGGTCCACCAGGTTGTCATTGATGGGCCCTTGAGCAAGGCCATTAACCCTATCTGCTGTAGGGGCGCTGTATCATGGCTGACCCTGCGCTCTGACTACAGTTACACTGGGATATGCGAAGAAGGAATTCCACTTTACAATAATGTATATGTGACAAAGAAAGGCTTAACTTAAAACTTAAGCACGACACTAACGTTTGTTAAAAACAATTTGTCAGTAAAGCAAGAATTTGTTTCACTTAAGCGTCTTAAGTGTGATGAGAATCGTGATGATCTTACAGTTAAATAATCATTGACACGGGGCTAAAAAGAAACACATCCTTTTACCGCTAGAGCTGTGAATCAGACGTAGACGTTTGATCCGATTTGTTTTGACAGTGGTTTGATTGTTGGCTCTCGTCAGTAGCACTCACGATTACTCTGATTTGTCTCAAACAGCTATATTTCTTACAGTTATAAAGTATTAAAAATAACTAAAAGTATGTTTGCTGAAATGTAATGTCTCGATTGAAGCATCAATCTTTTTTCTCCCTGCCCATATTCTGCTCCACACTCTGGTCCAGTAGGTGACAGTATTGCACCAATCGCTCATAAAGTTCAAAAGAAGAACAAGCGTAATTTCTGCACATTGAGACTATATTGGAAGTGCTTTGTATTTTTTGTAAAAGCTTTGTTGGTGATTTAAAAAGTGTAAATCGATTCCGCATCAAAAACCGACCCAACAAAAGCTCGATTTGATTTCAGCCGTTTAAATCGCACAGCTTTAGTTACCATCCTGAAGTTGTTTGCATTTCTGTACTATCACATTTTAATCCTCTCAGACCACAGCAAGGCGCCAACATTTATTGCGCAGTTTATTAACGAACATCACTTCATATTTTTTATCCGTTATAATTTGCATGTAATATTGTGTCTAGGTGATCTTTAATAAAAGTTACAGCTTGACTTCTGACTTTTGCGAAGCGCTGATGCTGGAATCTTGGAAGAACATCTGTTTCGAGAAAACTCATATAAAGTCTGACAATAACGCACCTTTATTTTGTAAACTATAACATCACATGAGGAAAAAAAGGTGTTGCGTGAGTGGCGAATAAAAACCGTGTGTTATTTTTCCTGCCTTGAAACGCTGAAGGCTTCGCTGCCCTTATCGCGGAGTTCGCGTGAGAGTGAAGCCAGAGAGGAGCAGAGGAAGTGTTGAGTGTTTTTCACATTGTGGTCAATTACGCTCTGATTAAACCGCGCTGAGGAGACGTGAACTCTGAACCCGGTCGCAGAGCAGACGGAGATAAACACGAGCGCTCACAAAAAGAGGAAGGCGTGATTGCTTTTTTATTGCACCTCTGTGATGAGCTTAACGGTTTGGATTTAGTGGCTCTCGGCACGGGAGCGGCGTCTCTTTCTTTCTTTCTCTCTCTCCCGGACGGAGACTGTCTAGGAGTCCAGCCAGTGAGGGCATCGAACGCTCAGGAGAGAAAAGATCACGAAGCATTCGCCCAGCCAGCGGCCACATGTTCGCCTGACCTTTGCGTGAAAAGCAGCGAGGTCCTCAAAGCGGAAACAAAACGAGCTCAGGGTGCTTTAGGGCTCGGGAGGCAAGCGGCCCCCCGACGCACGCGTAAACTCAAACAGCCGTGTTATCAGTGATCTGGGGATAATGAATGCCGAGGAGGAGGAGCGCTGGGAACGTAGCGCGTGAGGCCGCGGGTCACTTCACGCGGAGTTTAGATAAACTTTAAAGATTGACGACCGCTCAGTGGGTTCTCCTTAAAACACTAAGATCGCAGGAAAACACGACATCAAAGCATTCATAGACGAGATTTAATTTTATTCGAAACTAAGCATTAAAAAAACTTCTACTAATGTTAGTAAATGTTTTTTTGTTGTAACATATGTTAAAGGTTATGTACGAAATACTACTAAGTTAATATTAAGGATTTAGACTCTGAGACTTGAGTAGAAATCTAAAGGATAATGTGTTAGCAGTTAAGAGGTTGCTGGCCTTAAAAAACACACACACACATACACACACACACACACACACACACACACACTCATATGTCCAGGCATAATTTGATACTCGAAGTCTGGACTGTCTGGACTGTCAGGGTCATCAGAGGCAGAGTCTCTCTCTCTTACACACACACACACACACACACACACACACACACTCAGCGGTTAGCGAAGGTCAGCGGTGCATATTGGAGCTCCATACCGCCGTAATCAGTCAGGGAGTGAATGCGAGCAGTGAGAGACATGAGCTGATAAGCAGCCTGGCTCGAGTGATTGTGACTCAAGGAAAGTGTGTGTGTGTGTGTGTGTGTGTGTGTGTGTGTTTGAGTGTGTGTTTGTGAGTGAGAGAGAGAGAGAGAGATGGAAACCCCCCAGTTGCAGTTTCACTCCCGCACAAAGCTCCCTCTATGCTTTCGGCCTCCAAATGTCAGGGCTGATGTCAGAGTTACCTAAAACTCCCTATGCTGATGGAGAGCGCGACGTCCAGGCATGAGGTCTGGTCTGAACCTGAGGCTTTGTGGTTAATTTGGTTTATAACCTCTGGGGGTACAGCACCCGACCTCCAGGTGTACTGTGTGGCAGCACAAGAAGACAAAATTACTATAAGTGTTAATTCTGTAAGTTAGCGAGTGAGGTAGAGATGTGTAAAGTTGGTGAACAAATGTAATCAGTCTGAATAGGGATGGGAAATATCAAGGATCGTTCAGAATCCTGGCAGAAGTGGGTGGTTGGAATTGGTTGGAATTTCTTCTGGAATGGATGAGATTCTAAGAATTGCTTTGTCATGAGTCAATCCTGCTTCAGAATGGACCAGGATAACGTAGAAGCTGTGCAAGCATAAGCAGGATTGATGAGAAGTTCTTCATGAGCATATGGAATTGGTCTGTGGAACAGGAGGGATATGGTAGAATTCCTCCAGGAGTGGATGTGGTTGGTCAGAACTCCTCCATGAGTGGGTTTAGTTGGTCAGGACTTCTCAAGGAGATGGTGCAATTGGTCGGAATTCCTCTAGGAACAGGTGTGGTTGGTTGGAACTCCTCCAAGTGTGGGTTTGGTTGGTCAGAACTCCTCAAGGAGTAGGTGTGATTTGGGTGGAACCCCTGTAGAATGGGGCTAGGTTGATCAGTAAATGAAAATTCCATCAGGAGCAGGTTTGGTTTCCCTGGGGCTCTGCAAAAGTTATGGCAAAATGATATCCTGTATTTCTGGGGTTCTTTGTGCTCTGCTGCAATAAAGCAGCATCGCTTTATTGGGTTATTTCAAATGTGTGTGTGTGTGTGTGTTTTATTGCTTCTTGGACAGACACATGGACTGGGGTGTGAAGAACTCAAAGTTAATCCCATGTGGTATGGGTCTTTGCTGAGAATAACCCGTGATCCCAAAACCTTAAATGTTATTGATTTGTTTGCGAGAACTATTAATTTCTGAGTGGATAGACATGACTCTGGTTTATAGGTCTCTTTTTAGATTGACTGAATATTAGCTCTAGAAGTTGGAAAGAAATTAAAGAGTATAATATCAGAGGATTTAATAGGAATATACAAATATATTGATATTTTCAGTAAAGCAGAGACGCCACTTTCACATTTTGCCACGTAATTTTGAATTTTGAAGTATCATGAAGTGTTAAACACGGAGCATTGCATAAGAGCAGAAGCACACGCAACATGTCAGGCTAAGCTGCGGGAGCCGCGGTGTCTAACCGTCATCATCAAAACAGCTCGCACGACAGGCTGAATGGCACGCTAAAACAGGAAGCATGATGGGAAGTGGTTCAGAACATTGCAGGGTCACATAAACACCAAGCCTCAGCTGTTTACATGTGAGCATATGTGTGTGTGCGGTTCCTGTACGGTTCCTGTATGCATGGTGTTACTCATTATGCGCTACTTCTCAACAACCACAGGAAACAACACCGATCAGCCTTCTACACTGATGTCCCACACTGGAATCAAAAAATTTAATCAATAAATAATCATCCGTGGTGTAGGAGAACTTGAGTTTGTTCTCAGGAAGCTGGCAGGTCAAAAGTCCTGAGGTCTTGTTGGTTAAAGGGTCTGGGGGTTTGATGTTCTTGCCCAGTTCCTGACTAGTACAGGGTCCAACAAAAGTGATGGTGATGCTAAGGGGAAAAAATTCACAAAGATCCAAGTAAAGTAGGTGATGAGAACAATCTAGACTCCAGCATAGCTCTGTGATACACACATAAAAATCTTTATGACCATGACCCTCATGTTTTTTTTTATATTTTCTTCTTTCTTTCTTTTGGAGAGAGGGATCATGCCGGAAATTGTAATGAAGCTCCTCAGGATAAAACGTGCTTGGACACGTCTTCACGAACTTGCTTGGACCCTGCAAGAACCCTGTTTGATTCGCAAGGATTTGTGGTGTGGGCTGATAGTCCAGAATTCCTAGCTTGGAACTTCCCCACATCAGCAACAGAACAAGCAGGTTATCTACCTGGGCTATGAGGATTTTTATTCCTAGGTGTCTTTAATGTAATGCTCATGCTAGCACAGTGACCTCACGATGAAACCGTTTCAACTGCGCTAATATCTATATGTCTCTACATCATGCTTCATGACCAGAAATGTTATCAAGAGAGAATAAAGTCTCAAGCTGTTCCTTACATGAGTTAAAGTCATTACCATTTTTCCACAATTCGTATTAATGAACACAGTCACTGTATCCTCCTGGTCTCTTGCTACAAAATCAGATGGTGGAGTTCACCTTTCCCTTGGACTTGCTAATTAATTCAATTTGTCCCCCCCTGACTTGGAGCCAAGAAATTTCTTTTCAGCTCTGTTTTTTTTTTCCCTTACTGCTGTAAAAAAAATATTCTTAACGACGCATTAATGCTTCAGACACTACTGACGGCTTAGCCGAGTTCTTAAGGTCTGCCGGCTTGGCTCCGTGACCTGGTGCGGGGTTGCCGGCTCTCAGATTACAGCCTCGCTTCTCAGATTTGCTCTTAATTAAAAACTAGCGTTCCATTTTTCTCGTCTGTAAGAGCGGGGAGGGGGTGGGGGGGGGCGGTGTCGCAGATCAGAAGATGATTACACTTTAATTATGCAATTACAGAAGGAGAGAGCGCTGTCAGAGTGATGAAGAGGAGGAGGGACTCGAGGAAACCAGACCAGACAGCAGCACACATTGTTATGGAAAATATGACGCATTCATTCACCTGAGAGTGTATCGTCAGCGCTCTCACTCGCTTGGACGAAGGCGAAGACAAACAAGGCGTTAAATTTCTCGCTCGTGCTCACTAAACATCCATCAAACTCGATCACCTGGCAACAAGAAACAAATTAAACTGCTGTCTTAATGTCAACTGCATAAACACTTTTCATGTCATGACTTGACAGGTCAAGGAGAAAAATGTTACAAAGCACTGACACTGGAGACTCCTTCCATCCATCCATTTTAAATAAACGTCTCCATCATGTAATCCTGTTTTCTTAAGATTGTAAAATTTGTTCTGTTAATTTAAGTTAGTTTACTTAATCGCGGCTTAAGACCACATTTGTTTCTGAATTTTGGAGCGCCGCCAGCGAGGGGTTGTGGGTAACACTTTAGAGACCTTTAACGAGCTGTCATGTCTGTCACCTAGGGCTTTTAAAGCAAATGGATTCCCTTGTCCGTCGCTGGTCTCCTGCAAACTCGAGTCATCGCCTCAACATCCGACATGAAAGCAGATTCCTGGGAGATCCGCTGAGTGGATGAAGCGTCAACTCATCATGCTCAACGACTCACGAATCTGGGAAAGTTTATTCCTGACGGGACGCTCACTTCCTTCCCTGCTGTCAGTCTGATTTTCAAGCCTCGTAAGACGAACCCTGAGCCGAGAGGTGCCTTTCCCTTCCGATGGCGTGTTTCTCTCTCTATGCGATCTCTGAAGTCATAACAAAGAGTCTCTTTGTGCTCTTCGTTGCTGTGCAGCCTGTTGAGGTCATCTGGCTGAAATGAAAAACAAGGAATCTATGGAAAAAATAACTCTTGGGGGTTAAAAGAAATAACAGGAAGTCCTGCAGGCAGGTCAGAGTATTAACAAACCCCTGCACATCTCCTCCGGCCTCGACAGTGTGCGCTAATTAATTCTGATAGACCCATGTTGGTCTGATGATTAAGCTTGTTAAAGCTCGTTAAGGCTGTCCTGGCTGAGCGTGAGAGCTGAGGGTGATGCTCTAAGCTCTCAAAGTCTTCTCCTCTGAGCTCTTAACCCGAAGAACACCCAGGAACACTCTTGTATTGCACGTCCTCAAAATAAAGGTTGTTCGAAAGAACTCGCCTGCTGTCTTTGTGTTCGTATTCACTTGTAATTATTGACCATCTTTATTTGTCTTTACTTTTTTCGGAGTTTAGGAAGCGTGGTGAAGCTGCACAGCTGAAAGCCGTGCCTTTGTGCCAGCTGTGTTTTCCCCCTATGGGTGTAAGAGCTCGCCTGGCTTTCCCTGTGTGTGCATGCGAGAGAGAAACACGAAGGCCAGCCGACGAGCATGAGTCGTTCCTGTGATGTGGTCGGCAGAGCCAGAGTTTTTTTTGTCTGGCGCATGTTTGTTTACCAGTGCGTCTCCATGGCTACCCTGACTCATCTGTAAGCTCTTGAACTCAGAGAGAAAAGACTCCCATCGGGCTTGACCACAGAAAACTGGTGCGTGTGTGCGCTTTATGTTTGCCTTTTTACCGCGGTAAACCTTGCCACTGCACATCTTGGCTGGTCTTTAACTCTGGCGTCGGACCACGCGTCCTCCAGCTCGAGGTCTCACTTTCGTCCCTGGTCCGGTGTCCTAGCTGCAACACAGTAGGAGCTGTACCACTTAGTCGAGGTTTAAACTTTCTTTATAATTGAGTTCTTCTCATGCATGTACAAGAAAAAACTAAACAAAAAAAAAAAGGTTATCAAATCCCCGGAAGTAGTGCATGTTCTCTGAGTGCAATTTTGTGCAGATGCTCGCACTGTGGCTGAATTAATAGGAGATCTGAGGGTTCCCGCATCGTCCCCGAGTCAGCAGTGTCGCTAAATTAACGAGGAAGAGGGACCGAGTGGTTTCACCAGAGTCCCCTCAACCAACCACCCGCATGTCCTCGGTCTCTTCCTCCTGAGTCACGATTAAATATATTGTCCTTCTGCGTCTTCCCCTGTAATTACTGAAGGGTGGAAATGCACGGCTTGCAAATAAAGTAATTAAGAAACGAAGTCGGTGCAGGTGGCGACCTGGGGGTAGAGGCGCGTCTCAGTCAGCAGATTTGTTCAGTTTGGTTAGACGGTGCAAGTTTTTAGACAAAGAACAAGGTTCCCAAAGTGGGTACGTATATGAGGAAAGCTACACGCGTTCAGAATCAAGGAAATGTACTTCTCCAGAATAGAGACCCGGACTAGCACTCGGTCCAGCACAGAAGGTTTTACAGTTATTACATCATATAAGTCATGATCTGCTCTCGTTTGCTGCTCT
>JAOVVA010000048.1:3782750-3795548 GCA_028565275.1 Leiocassis micropogon | reverse complement strand
TTTTTTCTTTTTAGGGATTTAGTGGCTTCAAAGGAAGATCATGAGCAGTATTGAATTCAGAATGATTAATTTTCTTACTTCCTTCTCCTCCACTATAGCTCACACACACACACTTTTTAAAAAAGAGGTAATGATCATTTTCATAAAACAATTAGACACTAAAAATGATGTGCTATTACAATAAGCTGAAAGACTGTGTGTGTACATTATAGCTCAGTATAATACAGTATAAACACAGGGTTTTCTCGCACCTCTTTTCCACATCATCCAAATTTTGTACATCTTCCTGCACGGAGCTCGAAGCTCGTTCCAACCCGGCCATTGATTTGTCATGTTGAGAAACTACATCACCGACGGCCATTATTCTTTTTAAATACTTGTCAGTCTGTGGAGCTCCAGCTGAGCGATCGGTTCTCTTTTCTTCAGCAGTGGATCTTTATCTCAGCCCATGTCCTCCTCACCCTCCGGGACCATCCGTCATCCAGAGCGCGGCGTGTTTTAAAAACGACTGCTCCATATCTGATTCAAACCAAAATAATAATAAAAAAAAACCCTCAGTGATCCTTCCTACAGACACGCTTAGTGCTGGGAAGTAACTTGATTTCTGAATTAATTTTTTCATCTAAATCTTAAATTCTGATTGGTCAGAAGGTGTTTGTGGTTTATATCATCGACGTTCCATGAATACGGATACAAAAAAAGAAAAAGTAAAGAGCTGTTTAGTTGACGTTAATGGAAGGAGTCTCCAGTGTCGATAACAATGTGTGTTGAAGGATCTTCTGCTGCATCTCATCATCGACTTACAGAACACTGAGAACAACGATATCACGTGATACAGTTTATCTTTTAACATCTGAGTCTCAGCTCGAGGATCTTTTCTTTAATGGGTGAAAGGGCTAAAGACTTCCTCGTTCTTTATCTCGTGAAACTTTATTCACTTTTCAGCTTTATGTGGGAAAATTCATTTAGTTGGACTTGAGAGCCTTCTCTAACCTTTCTGTAAAGAAATACTACTTTTTGGTATAACCAGTACTCCCAGTGATGAGCACCCGCATTGCCAGGTTATTTTCATCACGCTGTCACATGAGAGAGATGCGAAACCACACTTGCATCCCAACATTAGACAGAAGAGTGTCTCAGCCAAAGGGGAAGTCGTGATGTCACTGTTGATACGAATCACATTATCATCTTGGGATTTATAATTAATCTCAGTGAAGAAACTGTTCAGGGTGTTCGCTGATGTCTTTACCGCTCCAGTTAAAGATGGCTCCCAGTTCAGAGAGCCGAAACTGGGGTGGAACTGTGATTAATAACTCCTCTGACTGGTAATGGGTACACAAGAACCCGCTGCGGGGGGGGAACCAGTCTCGCGTACCGGGAGTCCTTATCTCCAGGACCCGTCCACTTCCCGATGATGAACAGTGTCATGGTACTGGCACATCTGATTATCAATCGGAAGTCCGGAGCTGCTTCACCCCTACCTCACTAAAAATAAAAATGAAAAAGCCGCCGTATAATTAGCCCAACGTGTCAGAAAACGGGTTAGCGGAGATAAATTAAGGACGGTATCCTGGTTGCCGCATGGACAGGTGTTTACCCCGACAGCTTCGCCCATGCTGGCTTCGGCCTGGGAAATTAAACAAGAGGCACTGAGGAGCAGACTCGAGCTGCTGCCGCCGCCGCCGAGTTACGCCGCGTTTCTCTCAGCGTTGGTGGAACAGGTCAGTAAGGAATACTTAACATGCGAAAACGAAATTGTCTCAACGCCAAGACAGATGGGCAAATCCTGCGGCAAGCGCGCCAGCCTAGGATGAGGTCAAGTGTAAAGAAAAACAACATCTTTACCCGCCACGTCTGACAACTCCCATCAGCATGTTTCTGTGTTTTCCCCTGCAGCCATGTTTCTTTTCCGTAGTTATTCGATTGTATTTGTTGCTGGATCTTTTTTTATTTTATTTTTTAAACCCAGACATAAGAACACTCTTTTCAGTTTGCAGTTGTTCTAAACAGTTTAGTTTTCCACTAACGTACGTTTGTCTCGACATGGCTAACCGGATTTTTTTTTCTTTCTTATCGTAATTAATTACTCTCAGTCCTTGATGATTGTGAGCTCTTTTATTATCTCTGCACCGCGCCGTCTTATCGTTTGTTTATGGATTAGCTTCTTAGCCATGTCCTATTTGTCCAGATCTTCAAAAGAGTTTTATCTTCAGCACAGAGGCACGCCGAGCTCTGCACTTCGTGTTCGAGAGTGCGTCCAGGGTTTTGTACGATGCTTGTTTAGGTCACGTAACCGTCCCAGAGTTCAGGGGAAATTAATTCACATATCCTAATGTTAATATTATTATTTTTATTATAACAAGACATAGAAAAAAAATAAAGTTCTGACTACCTTAATGAGCAAAGCTTCTTTTGTCTTTGGAATAAACGGAGACGTCTCCTGCACATTACACTTCTTTGACGTTACCCTTTACGTCTCCGCGCCGTTATGGTCTAATTAAATCCTCTGGGTTTAAAGGTCTCGTTAGAAACGCTAAGGTTGCGCAATCGTGATGTTCCTGTCGCAGGTTATTAAGTCGGTTCTTGCTGCGTGAACAGCGCACGGAGCGCGACGTGTCATCTCGTTGACCTTCCCTTGGCCCCGCCTAGATTTTTCTTTAAGTAAAGTAACTGCATAAAGTGTAAATTAGCACTCAGTCTATTATTTCGCGTTTTAGTTTTGACACCGTGGTGACAGCGAGGTCATGGAATCATAAAGTGTGCGCAGGATGTAGGGTTTGATCTTTTATCTTTTTTTAAAACCAATCTTTTAAATTGCTGTTGGATTTGTGTAATAAATTAAATCATGAGGATTTTTCGTTCCAGTCATTTAATGCACTCTGCCTTTTAAAAAATCGTGCCAGCGAGCACTTTTATATCACGTAAAAAAAAAAAAAGCGAGTTGCGTCTCCTGCAATGTTGTTCATTTTGTAGATTATGCTCTTAATTAGTAAATTAATTATTGTCGTATTTATGTATTTAATATTGGATTCGAATTTGCGGTCACGTCAAACTGGCACTAAACTTAATACTGCAATATAAAGCCAAAAGCGCTCAAGTTCAAGGTCGGAATCGAGATTAACTACGATGCGCCTCTGTTTACAGACAAACTCCGCCCCTTGGGTCATGTCTCGTGTAATTCCATACAGTTACAGTACCAATGTGCATTTATTATGTTTCCCCACTAACCATGAGCAATTTTATTGTTAACTCGATTCACGATACGTACCTCTTTAATAGTTTAAATATTGCCTTAAATTTGACCCTAATTAATTAAGCTATGCATATATTTAGTATTTTAATTGTAGGATTTTAAGTGCCCCGTGTTTTTTGTGTTGGTTCCACCCTTTTGCAGAGTGCCCAGCTGTACCTCAACGGCATCTGCCCCTCGGTGTCTCGCGCATAATTACACCATTGTCGTACTCGTGTGCGTGATGGATAGAGGCAGTCGGGGGAGGGGCGACACGAAACGACCCTTTTCATTTGCATCTTCATAGAGGAGCTAATGATACACAAGAAGCCTTGGGCGAAATAAAAAGTGGGATCATTTGCCCCTGACTGTGATCATCAGCGCCTGTTCTCTGCTCTGTGCCGTCATGTCAAGGCTGTCAGTCTCAGACAGGTCACCCTTTTATTACACGGATGCCACTTTTTGGTGCTGGTGGGTGAGGGGTGCGTTTAGTTGCCACCTGAAGAGGCGTCATGTTTGTGTTGTGAGAGAGCAGATGGGCATCATCGGAGGTGAGCAAGGTGGTGAATGTATGGTTTGTGATAAATGTGCACTGTGGAGTAGCGCTAGTGTCAGGTAGGCATGGTGTGCTTTTGTATCACTCGTGCACTTTTCCGGGACTAAGTACCGCTAGTTTCACATTAGAAATGGAAATTGCGATTCGAACCTTTACAAAAGTCTGAATGCCTCCCTCGCCTGCGCCAGGAACATATAATGCTTTGATTGTAATAAGAGCCCGAACTGGTCGAGACATTCAGCAGTAAGGAAGTCACAGCAAAGATGTCATTACCTCCGCATTAAAATATGATACTCCTTAGTCCATTTCTGTTATGTGTGCGATTACGTTCAGGTAGTAGCCATTTTGGACTTAGTGTGCCCTGAGCCACACCACTCTGTGCTTATCACCCCTCTATCACTCCTGCACTCAATAATGATAGCTACAAATAAAAGAAAAAAAAGTTCCTGGGATTATCAGGGTGATTTTTTTCATATTTAATTCACAGCTTTAGGAGTAGCATGATCTTGGCCTTGGCCTCAACACTCTAAAGTATTGAATTTCCCAAGGTCACGAGGTTCACTTTTTTTCTGTTAGAAGTTTCTGAATATAGAAACGCAACCCTGATGAAAACCAAGCGTATTCTCTTTAGACTTGGTCTTGGTTGCCTTAGATCTGGAAGCTTTCTCCAACTCTGTCTTTCTCTCATTTTTTTTCCCCTCTCAAATGGCTGAAGGGCTTGCATTTGGAATACGTGATGCTCCAAACCGTCCCCTTACCCAGCACCCTCCCACCCTTCTCCTGCGCTTCCTCGCCTACCGTATCCTGGCCTTATCGAGCCAATCCTGCTGGGAGCTCATTGGCTAAGCTAAAGAAGGGAAACCCCGAGGCCGTGTTCAGCCCGATCCTCATCCAGCTGGTGTTCTGGTTAGGCGAGAGAGTAAGAAATCAGTCAAATTACCAGCCAAGGCTCCCCGCAGTGCTTAAATGCCTCCTGCCACTGGATCGCTTAGCTGATGAGATCTAGAATATGCAGGTTTATGGTAAAGTTCCCTTATGTAAATAATTTTCAATATATAACGCTGACTGCGTGCATTATTATAAAATGAGGATCACTAGCCTGTTATTCTTCAGTGAGCAATGCTATAATGCTATAACATTAACTTTTTTAGAAATGTTTATTGTTTTTTAATAATAAATGACACCACCTGAGCAGAGCCTGTAACACTCACTGGGTAGAGTTACAGTCATTCTGTGTTAATGTTTTTTTTTGTTTGTTGTTTTTTAATAATTTCTATAAAGAAAGGTCAAACATTCAAAACAACTAAGTTATATAACAGTGAAGTGAAAAGCTAATGTTAGTTACAGTGCTTACCCTTCTGCCCTGATGAGTACTTTTTCTGTTACCTTTCTTGCCCAGGTGGTTACTCCTCTCATGCAGGTGATTTTTGTTCTTACCCAGCTAGCTACCCCTCTGTCCCTGATACTGCCGTTATTGCCAAGTGGTTACCCTAGAGGTCCCGTAGTGGCTACATTTCTTGTTCATGTGTCTAACTCTGTTGGTTGCCTTTTTTGACAGGTGATTTTCCTAATTCGTGTTTTGCTTTTCTTCCTCATATTTTAGCCTCCTGGTCCGGTTAGATAAACTTCTTACCAGGTTACCCTGCTTGCCCCGATTGTATTTAATTTTCTACCTTACCCATGTGGTTACCCAAGTTGCCCATTTGTGTACACCTGTCACAAGTTGTTACCCTAATTGTCCAACTGGTTACATATTTCCCCCAGGTGGTTCCCCTTAGTGTCCAAGTTGTTACCTTTCTTATCTAGGTGGTTACCGTCCTCGCTCAACTTTTAATTTTACCCCTCTTACCCATTTGGTTACTCTTTTTTTCCTGTTTGTGGTTTCCCTCCATATCTACATGTTTACCCGAATGATTACCTTAATAGTCTGGGTGATTCAGCCTCATTGCTACATGCCAAGTGGTTGGGATCTTTGCCCAGAAAGTGGTATCCTTCTCGCCCAGATGGTTATGCTCTTTCCTCTGATAGTGGTTACCCTTCTCGCCCAGGTGCTTACACTCTTTGTCCTGATGGTGGGTATCCTTCTCGCTCAGGTGGTCAAACTCTTTGTCCTGATGGTGGGTACCCTTCTCACCCAGGTGGTCAAACTCTTTGTCCTGATGGTGGGTACCCTTCTCACCCAGGTGGTTAAACTCTTTGTCCTGATGATGGGTACCCTTCTCGCCCAGGTGGTTACACTCATTGCCCTAATAGTGTTAGCCTTCTCGCTCAGGTTGTTGCGCTCTTTGTCCCGATGGTGGTTACTCTTTTTGCCCAAGTGGTTACACTTTTTGCTCTCATGGTGGTGACCCTTCTCACCCAGGTGGTCACACTCTTGGACCAGATAGTGGTACCCTTCTCACCCAGGTAGTTACACTCTTTGACTAGATAGTGGTACCCTTCTCACCCAGGTAGTTACACTCTTTGACCAGATAGTGGTACCCTTCTCACCCAGGTAGTTACACTCTTTGACCAGATAGTGGTACCCTTCTCACCCAGGTGGTTACACTCTTTGACTAGATAGTGGTACCCTTCTCACCCAGGTGGTTACACTCTTTGCACTGACCCCTTTGCTCTGTTTGGCAGTGAAGTTGATAGTAATGGAGAGGAACGATCGCAGTGTGCAGTATCAGATTACTTAGAGTTTTATTTGGTTTTTGAATATTTATAGGCCTTATGAATATGAAGACTAGGTTTCTGGTCCAGTGTGGTGTGCTAGTGCGGTAAGAGCTTCTGGACAGTCTTATTGAGGTTTCTGTTAGGTCTGTCTAACCTCTATGACATCATGTGTTGCTCTAATTAGACTCGCGTATAACGTTCCCCCTGCCTGCTGTAAGTGATGGCATGAAGTGCTTTCATACATCAGCTTTGTTCGCGTCTCGTTACAAATGAAGGACATTTGAGCTGTTTCAGGGGAAGAAATGCGAGACGCTCAGTGGGCAGATATTCACATTTCTAACCCTTGAGCGTTTCTGCTCTTTTCCTTAACCACATTAGTCATTTTCTTTTGGCCTGGTTCTGTTACAGTTTTAACTAAAGATAATGTGTTTCCTTGCAGTCTTGCAGTCAGTGATCCTTTTTAATTTAATCATTCTCTTCTCCCCTAACAGAAAAAACAAAGAACCAAGGAGCTGTCTGCGCTGTTCCACTCGTACAACCCATACGACCACAAGGTAAGAGCTAATGTTGGCCATTAGCAGTCCCCTTCATTAAACCTGACCTTTTTCTCTCTGCTCATGTCTAGTAGCACATTTCTTTGCTCTTAGATTCTTATCTAAGCTTCTCCTCGAGCAAACAACACACCGCAGCACTTCCCCTTCTCCTCTCCACTGCTGTTAAGGATAATGGCTTTTTCCGCCATTCTTCTTGTCAGGCTTGTCAGCCTAATCTCCGGAGAGAAAGAAAGCAAAAAAAAAAAAGGCATCTTTTTGAACGTAGTTTGGGGAACAGGAGAGCAAGAAAGAGAGTGCTGAATGTCACAAAGCTTTGGGCATCTGGACAGGAATCAGCGTGAGCTCTGTAGCTCTTGTCTTTTAATGGCATCATTAAAATTTCAGCAGAGCCAAGCTCCTACTTCTCTAAATCTCCCACCCGTAAAAAAGCTATCGTCGCTGCCGAGACGCTGGCAGAGTTCTCCCGTTATCCATGATATTTTTTTTTTTATTCCGGACTAATTACTGCTGCACGGCGTAATCAAGTCCAAATTGAATAACCCATAAAGACAGGAGGTGAAGCCCTGCTGGGAGACGCTGCAGCCTGAGAGCGAGTGCTTAGGAGTCAGGAAACGCTGAGAGAAGAAAGACGGGAATCTAACACACTCAGATTGGTGCTTCTTTAGTTGATTCTGCCTGATTCCCCAGGCTAACACTTCTCCATATGTCTCGGGATTAAGGTCAGGGACTTTTCCTAAAATGATTAAAACCTTTTATTGATTGAAAAAAAAGTTCTCAAAATTGTTAAAACTGAAATCGACCAATTTCGCGCCTCGCCTGGCTGTTTCATTGTCGTAGTGTTCCAGGGGCTTGTAAGAGTCTCATGATGTCCAGGAGATGCTGTAGAAGCTGAGAAACCTGACGATCAGCGGCCTACAGAAATCACACACTACTTTACGCTCAAGTTCTTTGTTTGTTTAAACCAGGTGTTAAGGAATTTTTACCCGTGAAGTATTAGCTACAGTATGCTAGCTGGCTGAGCTTAATTTACAGCGCCTGGTGTTAGAGTTCCTTCATTTTCTGTTTCACATAAAATTTTTTAGTAATAACGACTTGCCTGGTAACGACAGTAATCAAGTGTGGGCAGGGCTAGAAAGGAAAATAGTTTATCCACAATGTGTTTCTCAAATTTATTATTTTTTTCTTTTTTTAAAGGCTAACAGACTAGAGTTAGCACAAGAGCGTTTACGAAACGCTAGCATTGTTTCTATTGTCACAGTAGAACAGTTAGCAATGCTGCACACAAAGTTACCTTGCTAATTAGCATTATTCGCATTTATTTATTTGATTCTAAATCCCTAATTTATCCTCCTGTAGTTCTTATTTTTTTCTCAGCATCTCTTTAGTTTGCCTTCTTTTGTCTATTTCTCAAATCCTGAGGCCTTGAGGTTGATTAATACTTCGGTGTTACACTCGTCTCGCCGTAAATGAAAGCTAATCGGGAGGTGTTAGCACGGTGTCACCTCAGCAAACCCTGAAGAGGTTCTGCGTTATCTATAAGAGACGTTAACGTATTTGACGCTGCATTAAGAGCTGGTTAAAGGCGCCTGCTGGATGAACAGTCATTACCTACGTCCCTTTACCCGCACTGGCGCCTGAGGAAGAAGAGCAGCTGTAAAACCTGCCATTTCTTTGGTGATAAGCGTCTGTTCTTGGTGATGTATTGGACGTTGGACGTGTCATCCAGACACCTTGTCTAATTTTCTCTCAGACGCCTGGTTCTGAGGCCAAATGGAGCGCCCAAGCACGCCAGTGGCCGTTTTGGCTCAGCCGCAGGTGAGTAACAAGCGAGCTCTGGTTCATTAATCCATTTCTAATGATGCACGAGTTTCCACACTGGCTTCTCCAGAATGTTTGGCATTAAGTCCGTCGATAGAGACGCTTCCTGCTATGATTTGGCTTCCTCGTCTTTGGGACTTTTTAGGCTCTGAGCCGGGGGTTAATGAACTCGTGCATGTTTTGTAGCCCTTAAAGAACTAAAATGAGGTAGGGTTCAGTCATGGGATCAGGAAGTTTCAGGTTTCAGTGTTTCATATAGTGTTGGTCTGATACACTCTGATACACACACAATAAAGTCATAAATCAGTGATGTAATAGCTCACTGCCTTCTGTGCCATTACTATAAAATAATCAGCGACTGGTTGGTGTGAATAACCAGAGTCATTCTTACCACCTGAGGGGAACAGTTTCCCCAAAACTTTGTGTTTTATTCCTCTTATACCACAGCAATCTGGCAACAAATGGATTTTTTCATAATCTTTATCTATTTATCGTTACCCTTCATCAGTCTCTTTTTTTTCATCTCTGTAATCCTTCATGGAACACTAAAACTGGAGACTCCTTCCATAAACGTTACATAAACATCTCTTTACAAAAGCCGGCACCATATCAACTACAGTTACACACTGTTACTATGGAAACGGTAACATTAAAATGTGCTTATTAAGGTAAAATTGAGATACACACCTACACTACTGTCAGGAAAATCTGTCAACCAATCAGGAGTCAGATTTCACCAGCTCTGACGTTTACGAATGACTAACTCACCTTATTTGTTAAGACACTTTGTCCTTGAGATAAAAACCAGGCAGCAATGTCTTCTGGAGTGTTAGTGAAATAGATTTCTACTTCACTAACACTTCAGAACTTTTGTGTGTTAGGTACATGATGGAGCTGGTGGCTAACTCTAGCGCAGTGAGCGCTACCTTTTACATAGCTGTGCTAGTAAACTAAACGTGTTGGAACGTTTAGTTTGATGTTGTTTACATGATGCACTTCGGTCGGATCGCTCCTGTTCAGGACGTTCGACAGAATACCTCTTGAATTGTTGATTAATTGGAAGGTTGGAAGTGTGTGTGTGTGTGTGTGTGTGTGTGTAACATGTTACTGCAATTACCTGTGGCCAGGGTAAGTAAATTGCTCTCTTAGCAATGCTAATATCCTGCTCTGTGAATGCAGTAATTACGCTACTGCTTACTGAGAGAGCTGTAATTATTCTCACACTGCAGCCAGAGAGACGGACAGAAACAAGGGGAGACCGAAATGGGGAACATTGACAGAAATGAGGGAAGATGGACAGAAACATGGACAAACAAACCAACGTGAACAGAAACCAAAAGAAAAATGTGGGCAGATATAAGCGAGAGGAGGACAGAATTGAGGGGAGACAAACAGAAACGTGGACAAACAGACAGAAACGAGGGAAGATGGACAGAATCGAGGGGAGACAGACAAAAACTAAAAGATGGACAGAAATGTGGACAGACAGACAGAAGCGAGGATAGAAGGACGGAGGTGGGGGTAGACCGACAAAAAATGGAGGAACAGACAGGTTCGAGGTAAGACAGAGAGAAACATTGAGAGATGGACAGCTACATGGTAATACAGACAGAAACCAGGGGAAGGAAGAAAGGAGAACAGGAGAGAAAGAGACAGACACCGAGTAAGAGAGATGGACAGAAAGGTTCAGGCAGTAGAAGACGATGAGTGACAGATGGAAAGGCTGACAGACATGAAACGAGAAACAAATGGAGACAGACAGAGGAGAAGATAGAGAGATGGACAGAAAGGAATAGAGACGGAAAGAAAGATAGGCAGAAAATAAGAGACAGATCTAATAGAAGAGTCTGACCCAGTGAAGGAGGCGTGGCCTCGGCCTGTCAGTCTTCGCGATTGTTCCTTATATCTAGCCTGTGTGTGTGTGTGTGTGTGTGTGTGTGTGTGTGTGTGTGTGTGTGTGTGTGTGATATGAAGGCCCTGCTCCTGGTCACACTCTTTCAGGCTGTGATTAATGTAATCTCTCGGTTGCCAGATGGTGGTGAAGAAGCTCCATCAATCAAAATGAAAAGATTATTGAACAGTTCTTACAAAAACTCTCTCACACACACACACACAGTGTTTTATCTTTTCTTCATCTCCCACATAAATAATTAAGTTTGATTGAAGCAGTCTGATTGGTGGGAGGAGATCTGACCTCGTTGTTATTTATTTATTTTATGTTTTTATATCAGTAACAAATGTACTAAATAGCTACAGTGTAATTAAAGTCACGTGACATCCCATAGATACATAGGTATCACATCTGGCAGCATCTGGCAACCCTGACAACGTCCTTCTGTGTAATGTGTACACAGTGTATGCATGTTTAATAAGCAGTTAGTTAATATTAGTTTAATTATTTATGGCATTAATTAAATTAAGTTTATTATGATCAAGACCTTCAGCATGGATGATGTCGCTGACTGAATCTGGCAACCTTCACAGTGCCATCATTTACACTCTCGCTCTCAGTGTTCGGCTCTGAAGTCATGTTGTTCTTTACGCTGCGTCTAATTACTAACGATTAATTGCCGCAATTCGTTTGCGTTATGTTTAATTACGCTGATTTAAATCTCTGTTCTTTTTGTTTTCTCTCTGCGGTTGTAGAAGGAAAACTTCTGTGCTTCACTTCCTCAGTGTTTAAGCTATGTTTTAATAGGGGTGTGTTAATTAACTCTCTCTAAATAAACCATACAACAAACACACACACGTGTTATCTTCACACACGCATAAGATAATGTTATCTTCACGCACCTCATTGTGTGTTTGAGTCACATGTCCGTCATGTCTGTCTGCTAAACGTGTGTAATACACACACACAAACACACACACACGTGGCATCTATCAGTGTAACTTGTTACAATTAACTGTATGTTAGAGTGCTTTCACTGGACAATACAGGGAAATTCCCAATCTGGCCACTTATTGGAATCACTGTATATCTGACCATGATGTGTCTGACCCGCTCCACTGCTCCATCCCATCAGCCCTCTGTCCAGTCATCTTCCCATCAACCCATGCATCTAGCCAACCATTCATTCATTTAACTGTACAACCATCCATCCATTCATCTATCAAACATTTAATCCATTCATTTAAACATCCATCTATTCATCTGTTGATTCGTCGGTTAATTTGCACATCCATTTATCCATCCATCCATCATCCACCTATTAATCTATTCATTTACCTATCCATCCATCCTTCCATCCACACATCTATTCATTTGCTCATCCATCTATCCAACCATCTATTCGTCCATCCCTTAATCCATTCATTTACTCATTACATTTATCCGTCCATCCATTCATCTGACTCTACTTAAGGTTTCACAGTGTGTACCTTTATTATCTGGCAACCCTGGCCTCTTAACACTGTATGTGCCTTCTATAATAAATTTCGTAACAAAGGGAAAGTTCTCAATCTGGCAACCCAAACAGTACTGTAGCTTCTGGTCCCAAACCCGGGTAAAATAAGAGGGTCCGTCAGGTGTAAAACCTGTGGCGACCCCTCGACGGGAACAGCCGAAAGAACAACAACATTTATATACAGTGGAACCTCGGGTTACGAGTAACGTGGTTTACGAGTGTTCCGCCAGACGAGCTTAGATTTTTAATAAATTTGAACTTGGAAACCGAGCAAGTCTTGGTTCACGAGCGGCAAGTATCATTAGAAATCATGTGGCACACATGCGCTTCTTGTTTTTCTTGTTTTTACGTGCGCTTGGCTTCAAAACAGGAAGCGCATGCGTGCGCTTCTTCTTTTGACGCCGAGCGCACGTCATCAGAACTGAACCAATGGTTATTCACTTTCTCATGCTGCGTAATTGTGGGCAATTGAGTTGTAAACGTCCGAGCGCGTGTATGTTGTTTACAACAGCGCTGTGACGGCGTGAGCGCATAAAGCATTTTTTTTTTAATTTTAAAGTGTTTTATTTATTTTTG
>JAOVVA010000048.1:3706874-3725373 GCA_028565275.1 Leiocassis micropogon | reverse complement strand
ATTGTGTAAAGCTGCTTTGGGACAATGCCAATTGTTAAAAGCGCTATACAAATAAAATTGAATTGAATTGAATTAATCTTTCCACATTCTTTTTCACCATTTCTTTAAACAGTTTATATGATAACAAAATATTTCCAGGTAACTATTTACACATGCAGTTTGCTAGCTGCTTACTGGGATTCAGTTGTTAGACTGTTTGTTAATTAAAGTTCTAAGGTATTAGAAAAGACAAGTGTCGTAATTGTAACGAGTGTGAAGTGGAAGCTGTGATTAAAGTCGAACGTTAAACCCGCGTCTCAGCTCACGCTAACCTTTTCCACACAGCCTGGTGCGGGCTAAGCGCTTGCTCCTCAGGGAGTAGATCGTTTCCACACGTCTGAATTCATTCTCCCCAAACGAGGTGAAAACCCACCTGACCTCCTTCACCAGAATTGGCATTTCCTTGCTCATGTAAAGCTCTTGGTCTTTACTGGCATTTAAAGAAAGTGAGAGAGAGAGAGAGATACGCTTCCTCTCGTTTATCTTTCCTCCAAGACATCACCTGTGACAAGTGATGTGAAGTGACACTGAACACTGGCCGAGCCGTCGGTCTGATCTTTACGCCAAGCGCCGGATTGTTATCGCCCTTTGCTCTCTCTCTCTCTCTCTCTCTCCACACTCATCCATTCCATATTCCTTCTCTTCTTCAGCGTTCCCAGGAGATTACTCCTAGATGGGGATGGAAATTATTATGAGGAAGAAATAAACATTGCATAAAAGTGGATCCAGAACCAGCTAGCATGGCCTACGAGCTAAGACTATGCATGACATATAATTATTTGTATGTAAAAGACAAAATGTCATCCTGCCATCATAAACACGCCCCTTTCTTTTCACAATAATCTGCATTATTTTATATGTTGCAATACATCCTAATAGAGAACTGCCAAACAGAATTGTGACTCCCAGAGAAAAGTAATATTAGCACAGCTAGCTAGCTCAATTTGTATGATCTTAGTTAACTTGTTCAATTTTTTTATACACTTGCATCAACTTCCATCAAAGTTTAGAGTGGGAGTATATATCCGTAAAACTCCTAAAATTGTACTGGAATTCTATTTAAAATTGAGCCGGTACCTAGGAGGGGTGGGGTTATTTTAAACTGGCTCCGCCTATCACAAGTTCCACACAGTTCCATTTTCATAAAATGACATCCAGTATAATTCACAACAATTATTTCAAACTTTAAGTGGACTGAAATGGGGTGGAGTTATCCCAAACTTGCCCCATCTACAAACATTTTTGTAAATATTGGAGTTATACAAAGTGGCACTACTGTACCTACTGAAATTTTTGTCAATAAATAACATTACATTTTTTTTCTTTTTTTTCCCTTCCAATTCAAGATTAGAGTGGAATTATAGTTCAACAATGTCTTAAGGAGGACATTGGCGACTTAAGGAGGCGTGGCCTCAAAGGGGATGGATTATTATTATTCTGAACTGAGCCCATCTACAGAATTTATAATTAATTTGCTTTAAACAATGCAACAAAGAAGGGAAATTATTTACAAATTTAGGTTTGAAGGTGCGCGAGCAGATCTGCTTCACTGCCTAAAATGTCAGGAGGCGAGGCACGGTTATGTCAAACTAGTTCAAACTGCCTTTCTTTTGATCTTGAGCCTAAATTTAGTCTAACTGTTAACAGCTAAGAGTTAATAACTTGCATTTGGGGCGAAAAAAACAATTATTACTTTATACATATGAAGTCACTTTCAATATAGAAGCATGTAAAAAAAAATCCTGACATTCGGAGGTTGGCGTAGACGCTAAGCTAACTCTCGCTTTGCTAATTGACTGATACGCTTATTTATTTACTTCACTTATTTATTGATACGTTTTATTATTTATATACAAGTGTGTTATAAAATACAAGGTACAATATAAACCCCTGTGTCACTGTTGCCTCCCTGCAGTTGATTATTTTCCTTTACCAACACGTCCCTACCATGAGTGTTTCTTCCTTCTACACCACAGTGGGCTGCTAATCGTTACAGCTATTTATTTGTTAAAGATTTTTTTTTTTATTATTCATCCGGAAGTACATTTCAACTAGCAGAACAGAAATCTTTGGCATGCAGCGTTTCTGGTTAGATTTTAGATCTCCAGCAGCCTGAAGCTTCCTCGCGGTGATTTTCCCCTTTCTCTCTGAAGACAGTGGAGTGTTCGCTGCTCAGCCGGGGGAGGAACGCCCTCCAGGGTGTAAAGACACTCAACTCCTGCTAGCGCCGTAACACTCTCACATCTCTTCGTCATGTCAGAGATGAAATGTGGAGAGATCCAGGCGACGGATCTGAAGGGTTCTGCGAGGCTTTTGATGTTTTTGATGGCGCGTGTGTGAGCACCAGGTGTCAGGTGCACGTAGCGTGGAGGTCATAACACACAGCGACGTCACTCCTTTCCAAAAGCACAAGATTTACTGCATCGTTACTTTGTTCTTTTCTAACAATAAAATTGAGTTTATACACAATTTAAAAATTATTTTAACAAGCATTTAATATTCAATCAAATGTGCATGAAATGCATACATGTTAATTATATTTAAACACTGTGGTAGTTATTCAATAATATTACTAAGTACATGGAGAAGTAAAACTTGGCTAAAGAATCCTGGCAGTATGCACCGAAAATTACTTTTGATGAAGCTTAGAACGTTTAATTAGCCAAAGAACATCTAAAGAACCCTGCAAGAACGATTTATTGAAGTCAAGAACACTTAATTACCTAGGAACTCTAAACACTTTTACTTATAGAAGTGAAACATTCTTATTTCCCAAGGAACCTTCAAAAAACATTTTTATGTAAATTATGAATGTTTATTCACCCAATAAACACTTTTGTAAAAGCCAAAAATACTTAATTATCCAAGGAACATTCATAGAAGCTTTTTTTTTTTTTTTTTTATATATATAAGTAAGTCAATAACATTTAATTAACCATTAAACATTCAAAGAACACTTTTATGAATGTTAGGAACCCTTAAGTACCAAGAAACTTTCAAACAGAACCATTAATTACACAAGGAACCTTTAAAGAACCTTCCAATGGACGATAAGAACCTTTAATTATACAGAAAACCTTTAAATAATCATTTGATTGAAGTTAAGAGCTTTTAATTACTGAAAAAAACCCTTAAAGATGCTTTTTCAAAAACCGTTTTTATTTAAATTACCCAAGTAACCTTTAAAGAACACTTTTAATGAAGTTAACAACCCTTAATTACTAAAATAAACAAACATTCAAAGAACACTTTTATGGAAATTAAGAACCCTTAATTACACAAGGAACCTTTAAAGAACCTTCTTATGGAAGTTAAGAATGCTTAATTACACAAGGAACTCCCAAAGAAACCATTTGATGCTATGAATCTTTAATTATATAATGTGTTCTTAAATACCCTTAAAGAAAGATCTATTAGGAGATTGGAGAGAAGAACCCTTGTACATCCAATGAACCCTCAAAGATTTTGACCGAAAAAAAAAAAAAAACTCTTTTCTTAAAATTGTAAGTTTTAAAATATTCATGAATAGATATTGAAACACATTGCGGAGAGATGGAGCATTGTTAGGAAGGACATTTTCTTACAGTCTGAGAACCACTTCATCGTTTCTCCACTCTGACACGTGAGGGCCATTGCCTTATTGCCACATTAGCACGTGTGAATTTTTAATTGTTTCATTAAACATTGAAAAAGCACCACAATCCAATTAATGGGAAAAGAGAAAGTCCTGTTTAATGGCTCTGCTTAATTCGAGTCAAATCAGGTCTAAGTGGTGTGTTCAGGACGTCATGTTTAGAAATTCACCTTTTGTAACCATTTACAGGAATTCTTTGTTTTGCTTCTCAAGCCTTGAATTCTTCCTGATTGTGTTTTTTCAAACCTTGATAATTTATGAAATGTATTTTATTAATATGGCAGGTAATGTGCAAAAAACTGCCCTAAATGCCCCAGAAACATCCCTACATCTTGTATAAATATGGGTGCTCCGCCTGCCAGGCAGAAGGCCTCGGTTCGAATCCTACTCAGTGCCCAAACCCCAGCCACTGGATGCAGTGCCGGTCCCAAGCACGGATAAAATGGGAGGAGAGTGCATAAGGAAGGACTTCCTGTGCCAAGTTTTTGTGCGGATTGGATGGTCTGGGGTGGCGATGGGAGCAGCCGAAAGATCAACAACAACAACATGCAAATTAAGAAAGCTGAATAGCTAGTAGCTCGGTCACTACTTTACATGTTCATTTTCATAGCTAAAATGTGTCCGAATACAATGTTACCATGGCAACCAAAGAATCATTTATCACATCAGGGGAGTTAGCTAGCGAGCTACGTCAGCTAGCGTGACTTGACCGCGACTGGCCCGAAGCTGAGGAGTTCCCTGGATGACATCACATACTAAACTTACCAGCATGTTACTTTTATTTGGAGATTGCATCTTGTTATGATTTGTGAGGTTAAAAAATGCTAATCATCTCGATTGAAGTGATATGGTAATGAGAACGAATCTGTCGTTTGGTATCAGCAAAATATATTTTTTCTTCCCTTTTTTACCAGCTGTGTCAAAAGTCACCATATTTTACACCAGTTTCATAACCAGACATGAACAGCACCAATTAGAAAGTGCAGTTTGAATGATTTAGCTCTCTACTCAGGACCTTAATGAGAGATACAGAGATATCCTGTGAATTCACAGACTTATGAACACGTGGAGGTTATTAGTGTGCACGAAAAGTGGCACGAGAGCGCCAATTACTGAGGACTAACTGCTGTTTCTGCTACACGGCTAATTAATCAGAAACCGGAGTCGAATATGCAGCACGCAAATCAACGAACGCCGTAAACGTTGAGCGGAGAAGTGCAGTTTTAAACAACATACGTCTATCTGTAGTAAAATATAGTAAAATATAGACTATACACTGTGAGCGGTGCTGCCCGGGTGCAATGTTAAAACGGAGCGACTCTTACTGTTTATTTAAGAAACATTATGCGTGAATTACTTTTGATTCATCTGTTATGTTTAGGATCGAGGAAACAAGTTCGTTCGTATTTTCTTAAACATTATATAAAAATCTGTCATTCAAAGGAGATAAAAAACACTAGCTTTTAATTTTTGGAAGCATGAAACCACAAAGCATAAAATCCCTTAGAAAGGTTACAGCTGACACTGGAGACTCCTTCCTTAAAATATACAGGAAGAAAATATAACCATATCAACTAGTGCATTTTGATTAAGCCCTTTCTATAGAAATGATAATGTAACAGAACTACTGTCAGAGCAGGTGTTCTAATCAACAACCGACAACCAATAAGAATGCAGGATTCAACACAAATGAATCGATCTAGAACTCAATGCAGTCTGGGGTTGAAAACTTAAAGTCGATATTTAAAGCATAAATATCAGTTTATACATATAATCGCATTTCTTGAGAATAAAAATGTTGAATATGTTTATTTTTGTACAGAATTTCATTGTGAACAGTTTGCTGTGTTTATCCATGTTTATCCTCGGGTGAAGTTCCAAGAGATTAAGTCAAGCAGTCTGACAGAATTTAGAACCCTGAACAATCTGACAGATTCTCATTTGTAACTCAACGTTGTACACAAAGGTTGATATCAGGTATTAAACCAGTTTTGACTGCTTTCAAGAACTAAGCCATTAACACATTGAAATGAAGTCATTAATAAAACCAGCATGGCGCTAATAACTCTGAACATTTTGCTCCAAAATACGAACTGAAAACTGTTGGGTTCTTTGATTCGTTATCGTTCTGGGCAAATGTAAAAAAAAAAAAAAAATTTAAACATTTAATGCCATCTAGTCGTTCGGACTTGGAAATGGAACCGCATTAGCGAGTGTTCTGTGAAAATAATTAGTCCTGGCACTGCGCGCTCTGCAAATGGAATTCATGAATACTTTATTTATGCCTTTAACACACACACTCTCACACACACACACACACACATACGCACACACAAAAAAAAGACTTCATTTGTGAGGAGTGATTTCAGAGGTCAAGGCCGTTAAAATAAAAGGAGCCCGACTAGCGTTTCGCAGCAGCCAATTTGTTGCGTGTCCTGCTGTGTCCTGTGTGCTTTGTGGTTCTCCCATACTGAGTCGCGCACAAATGAACTGCTGTGATAATCAAATTAGAGTAAAAAAAAATATATAAGACAATCAGCAAAACCAGTTCCATGAATACCGTTGTGGGTTACTTTTAAGGACGTTAATCAGGGAAGGGCAAATCATGGTTCCAGGTGCTCAAAAAGTCGATTATTTGTTTTTGTTTTTTTTCTGATTTGTCTGGCCATTAAAAAACAATAAAAAAAAAAATCCTTGGTAACATTTTATTTTACATAATGTTTACGAGTCGCACATAGTACTCGTTCAAAATCTCGCCTCCTACTGCAACAAGAATACCAACAGCTTGCTGTCTTTGTCCACATGCTACGTTAGAAACCTGTTTAATTTCCTGTAGCTAGCAAACTAGCCTGCTATACATTATTAAATTAGCTGTTTATTCAGTTTTGTCACTTATACACTATATGGACAAAAGTTGTTACAATCAGGCCCCTTATCCCTAGTGAACGGTAATCTTAATCCTTTAGCATACCAGGACATCTTGGACAATGCTATGCTTTTTATTAACTTTGTGGTAACAGTTTGTTGAAGGCTCTTCTCTATTCCAACATGACTCCGCCCCAGT
Source organism: Leiocassis micropogon (assembly GCA_028565275.1). Classification (NCBI taxonomy): domain Eukaryota; kingdom Metazoa; phylum Chordata; class Actinopteri; order Siluriformes; family Bagridae; genus Leiocassis; species Leiocassis micropogon. The sequence goes on along the minus strand of JAOVVA010000048.1, from coordinate 3,718,636 downwards.
GCACAAAGCAAGGACTATAAAGACATGGGTTGATGAGTTCGGTGTGGAAGAAGCCCTGACCTCAACCCCTCGATCACCTTTTGGATGAACTGGAATGGAGGTTTTGAAGAAGAAGGGTGGAAGCTGTTAAAGCTGCAAAAGAGGGACCGACTCCATACTGAAGTGTATATATTTGAGTACAATGTCACTGCATGTTTGGCCAAATACTTTTGTCCATATTGTGTAAAGGCAAAAAAACACCACTGGGAGCTTCCACTTGGACAGTGGGACAGATAATGAATTAATCAATTGTCCCGCATTTATTGGTTCATTTTTTTCAAAAAATTTGGGAAAAACATGGGTCACATAAATAACTGGGACATCATGATGACACCTTGCAGCCTTGCCTATGCCTCTGTGTGTGTGTTTGCATGGTCTTCCCCTGCATGGGGGGTTTCCTCCAGATACTCCGGTTTCCTCCCACAGTCCAAAGGCATGGGCTGTAGGCTGATTTTTGCAACCAAATTGCACAAAGTGTATTATGTATAATTGGGTTTGTAATTGAGTGTGCTTGTGCTCTGCCATGGCTTGGCACCCTATCTAAGGTGAACCCCACTTCGTTCCCTGGAATAGGCTTCAGATCCCTTGTGACCTTGCACAGGATAAGCAGTACAGACGTTGCTCATAAAGAAAGTATTGTTGCACGTTTACCCCAGTTTTATCAACCCACATTCTTGTCGTAGTGTCTACACAGGAAACCATGTTCAAACCCCAGGATGCTAAAAGAGCAAAGGTTAAGCCCTTGAGTAACCGCTGTTCACCAGCCATCCGCTCACCCGATCAACTCGGGGCTTGGATCAGGATTCTACTACAAGCTGTGTAACACATTATACTGAAATCTTTTGCTCGTTTTTTTTAATAAATATACTTCAGCTTGAAAAGTCTAAACCAAGAAGAGAGCAACGACTATGAAGATGATCCTGCTGCAATCATGGATCTGTTGCGTGACTTTATTCATTTGGATTTCTTTCTTTACTGTTTTGCATCTGTGTGCTGTCGCAATCATGATAAGGGTCCGGCACAGACAGAATCGAGTATCATTTCCCGAGACAGTTTATAGCAATATATTCTAGCTGAATGGAGGAACTGAAAATCAACTGCAGTAAATATCTCCGCAGGGAGAAACACGTCATTCCATTAAAGAGCGCTCAGTCGTCTGATGAAGGTCCAGAAATATAAAGAGGTAACAACTGTATAAACACACGACAATATGTATCTGATTACAGAGGAACAAAACAGAGAGACACACATTGCAATCCAACACGGAGAAGGGTGCATGCCTCCTACACACTAACCTCATAAAACACCAGAAAGTCAACACCTGTGCGATTTGCACATTATCGCTTCAGTCAAGCTTGAGCAGTGTGTGTGTGTGTGTGTGTGTGTGTGTGTCTATACACGTCACTGGTGAGTGGCTTCCTGGACCTGCTCAGTATATGGAGAACTGAAGCAGCTATAAATACACGCTGCAGGAAGCTGGAAGCCGCACTGAGAACGTCCTGTTGTCACATCTTCACACATGCACACACCCAAGGGATCTCAAAACACACTGAGCAAGAACAACACGACAGCTGTCTTAAGAGGCACCTCGTCTTTTTCTTTCTCTCTGTCTTGAGACTTTCATTTTCTTATTCTGGTGTTTCAAAGGAAAAAAAAACTATTAATACTCAGAGATGTAAAGCAACACGAGTGAATGTAAAAATGTTTTTAATGTTTTGGCCACATTTGTGTTTTTAGTTTCCTGTCCAGAATGAAATGCAAAAAATAAAAACTGATAGATAACCTCATCCTGGTCATGCACACTTGGTGTCTGACCTTTGACCTTTACGTCAGTAGCTATACAAAATACCATGCAGTAAAACTGACACCCTACTCCTGGGAGTCTTAGACCATTCCTCTAGCCTTGGAGGTATTCCAGATCCTTTTTAAGCCGTTTCAAGCCCATGATGTCTAGTCTTTCTCGAAGCTTCCTAGACCATTAATATAGGCTTACAAGGAACCCCAGTGCATCAGTAACGGCCTATCACTAAACCCGTTGGATTCCTTTGAACATTCCTTCAAGAAGTTTTTAAATCTTAATGTGGGCCCATAAAGAATCCAAAACATATTCACTCTACCTCCTAGCTGTCTTAAAGCCTTTAACTCTGCCTACAAGGATTTTTCCTGTGTGCATGAAAGGAGGCCCTGACCCGTACTAGATCAAATCATTCCCTCTAGCCCCAAAAAAGTGCCTCCTAAGAATGTAGGGCAGCTTTCTGGCACTTTGGCGGCCAAGACATCTTCATAAAACATTCTCCATTGTGGTTGATTTTGTGCAGCCATCATCAAGTCATCGATAGTGAGCCAAATGCGTTTTGCTTCTGCTTCAATCTGGTTAACCCTGGTCTTGTTTTACTAGCTGCCTACAAGAAGACTTTGATGCCTTAATATTACAGAAGAGATGTGTGTTCTACCTAGACAAAGAGTCCTGGATTTTCAAGCATCCTAGACCCTTACTAACTACAAGGACTGTCTGTAATCATTCTCAAACTCTAATAATTTGCCTTCAAGAAAGCATAGACCCTGAAAAACTGACTTTAAGGTCAGGGGTGTAGACCCCTCTTTTCAAGAGCCTTCCTGCATATATCCATATACCCCGAAAAACCTACCTTCATAGTCATATGCTCTGAAACCCTGCTTTCAATGAGACATAGACCCTGAAAACCTGCCATTAGTTGAGACCCTAAAAACTTATTTTCCATAATGGATAGACCCTGAAAACCTGACTTTAAGGGGGTGTAGACACTAAAAACCTCTTTTCAAGAAGGTATAGGGCCTGAAAACCTGCCTCCATAGACTCATAGACCCTGAAAACCTACCTAAAAGTAGGAAAACAACATGCAAACCTACCTTTAAGGAGGCACAGACTCTGGAAACCTGCCTTTAAAGGGGTGTAGACCCTGAAAACTTGCCAAAAATTAGGCAAATAACTTGAAACCCTACCATCATGTAGGCCCAGACCATGAGAAACTGCTTCCAAAGAGACATTCCTTCAAGGAGATATATAATTTTTATTTCTACTTACAAATTTTGAGCCAACATACAAGCCATCCCATCGCCTTTATCTTGCCTATAAATCGGCCTCCTACATCGTTAACGTTTGTCCACAAGTAGTCCTCGCCCCAGGATATGTGCCTGAAAAGAGTCCTGGACTTGCATCCAAACTAGCATCCTAGACCTTAATAACTGGCTGCAAGGAGATCTTGACCCTCATAGCAATCTCAACTCCTTATTACATCTGCCCGCATGCTTTCTAGACCTGTAAGCATCACTGACCCCTAATACTACAAGGAGTTCTTGACCGTTTCTACCTGCCTGTTAGGAATAAGTCATTCTTAATAGTATTTTCCCTATTTGAAGTTTCTCTTTAAACTTGCAGATGTATGAAGTTTTTCAGTATATGATCAGGCGCTTGAGAGCACAGATACATTCTCAGACACTCTTTCCTTGTTTTTTTTTTTTCTTCGCCTGGCTAAAGGCCGCTATCTCTCACTCGCAGAGACGAGATGCAATCACACGCAGCCTGGCGCTCACACTCTTACCTGGGTGTCGGCTTATTTCATCATATTGCCTCGGCTGTGCAAATGACGAGGGTTTATTCCGCTTCACCAGTTGCTATGCGACTGTCAAAAAAAGTAATTTTCAGCTAGCAAAGGCTTGGAGTTGAACTGGAAAACATCTGTCTGCTTTATTATTAATAGTATTTTTCTCTATCTCTCGCATGCTCTCTATCTCTCTCTCTCTCTCTCTCGCTCTCTCTCTTTCAATGCATCTTGTCTTGTTGGATTCATGCCAACTGTGTTTTTTTGGTTTTTTTTATTTAAGAAAAGTCCAAGGTTACACGTGCCGGGAAAATAAGTAATTATCTCTTTGCATAAGTGACATCCAACCCACACTCTCGCTCTCTCGCTCTCTCTCTCACAAATGTGTATTTTGAACTTTCTTTAAATGCATGATTTTGTAGTTCAGTGGCTGCATTCCGAATCACACACACTAAATACTGACCACACACCTGAAGGCTACAACGCCCGCGTCTGGATTAATTTCATAAGAATGTGGTTTGGGACGCAGCCACTGGTTCTTACATGTCTGTAGCTGAAATTCTATTTATTAATAGACATGAGTGTGTGTAATTGGGACATGCCCCCTTCGATGTAGGCCTGTAGTGCTCAGGGAAGGTTTATTTATGCACCATGTTTCACTAGGAAAGTTCTCAGGTCGAGGTATTAGTGTACATACTGTATGGTTTCCAGAGCAAGTTTTTAAATGAGAGGCTTCAATATGAAGTTTAAAATATAAATAAAAGATATACATATGACTTTATATTATATGATGTAAACATAAGCTGATTATTATTGTAAAATTTTCATTTTATAATAGTTTAAATGATTTTTTGAAGTACTAAATGCTTAATATAATATAATATAATGGCAACCTTTCAAATTTCATGGTTTTCTGCATTAATTTGTCATAAAATGTGATCTGATCTTCATCTAAGTCAAGATTATTGACAAATATAAAATAATGACACACAGAAATTCTGATCTTGCGTGTCTTTATTGAACACATTCATTGGAATTAATAACTGGTTGCTCTGGTGTTTTGGGTCATTGTCTTGTTGCATCATCCAATTTCTACAGAGTTTCAGCTGAAATACAGACATTCTCACATTCTCCTGAAGAATTTTTTTCAACTCTTGGAAATTCATCTTCACCTCTGTGACTGCGAGCTGGCCACGCCCTGATGCAGTAAAGCAGGCCCAAATCATGATGTTTCCTCCACCATACTTTAGGTTGGGATGATGTTTTCATGATTATATGCAGTGCCCTTTTTACGTCAGATGTGGTTCTTTCCAAATAGTTGGAAAAATAGTTACAATCAGTGCACAAAACATTTACCAATACCGCTGTGACGTGTAGGGTTAGGGTTAGCAGCAACGTTCTTTTTAGTAAGCAGTGGCTTCCTTTTGTGGTGTCCTGCCATGGATAACCTGCTTGTTCAGTGTTTTACATACTGTAGACTCATGAACACCGATGTTAGCCAGTTCCCATGATGCCTTCAAATCTTTGGCTGTCACTCTGGGTTATTTCTTTACCTTATTGATGAGTCTTCGTTGTGCTCTTTAGGTCGATTTGACTGGGCATTTTCACTTTTTGGTAGAGTAGCCACAGTCCCAAAGTGCCTCCGTTTGCGTAACTGTAGACTGGTGAATTTCTAAAGTCTTCTTAATTCTTTTGTAATCACTTTGTAACTCTTTGCAGTTTTATGTAAATCAGCTATTCTTGATTCATAGATCCTCTGAAAGGCCTTTTTGGTGAGGCATGGCTCACATTAATGTATTCTTCTTGTGCAGAGCAAACTTAAAAAGCTTGAATGGTTTTTATCAGTCAAAGCAGCTCTAGTCCACACCTCCAAACTCATTCTTTTAACAAGACTCCAGGTATGCTAACACCAGACTCCACTTAACTTTTTTGAGGTCATTAACTCAAGGATTATTCCACTAGCAATATGAGGATTTTATAGTTGTTCTAAACATAGACATGTTATGTCTTGTGTGTTACTATTTTAGGCACATTATAATTGTCAGTAGTCTTGACGTAGATGAAGATCAGATCACATTTTATGGCAAATTTTAACATACTTTTTCTTTCCACTGTATAATATAATATAATACGATGGTGTGGTGGTTAGCACTGTGGCCTCGCACCTCCAAGGTCGAGGGTTTGAGTTTCGCCTCGGGTCTGTGTTTGCATGTTCTCCCTGTGCTTTGTGGGTTTCCTCAGGGTACTCTGGTTTCCTCCTACAGTCCAAAGACATGCAGATTAGTCCAATTGGTGTTTTCAAATTACCCATACCATGTGGATGAGTGTGTGTGTGTGTGTGTGTGTGTGTGTGTGTGTGTGTGTCTGTGTGTGTAGGTGAATGCCCTGTGATGGATTGGCACCCTGTCCAGGATGTAAACTGCCATCGTGCCCTAAGTCTCCTGGGATAGGATCCAGGCCCCGCTCGACCCTGAATACAGGATAAAGCGGTATCAAGAGTGAGGGAGTGAATAAATAATAATAAGTGTAATATAAAAATTATTTTGTTCATGAAAATAAACAAAGGAATTTTACTATTTAATTTACATACTAAATTTATTTTTGATTATTCTTCCCAGCTTGGAAAATACAAGCAACTTCATTAATCTGTAAAAGAAATCCAAATAATCAATATTTTAAATATTAATTTTTTTAAATAAACTATTTTACATAAATATTATACGCAAATATTATTTTCTACGTTAGAATATTATGTGATTTTTTTTATTTTTATGAACGAATGGTTCCATGTTTTATTTATTTGTTTGTTTGTTTTAATTTCTGATTTTTGATTGTTTTTGTTGATGAGCGAGGCTCGCAGGAAATCGCACTTTCGCAGCTCAGAGGATCCAGACAGCCAGACGTACAGTAAATACGTCTCCCGTGAGAGAGTCGAGCGGTGAGACGTAGCTGCTTCATATTAGCCAGGCGCTCGGGTAACACGAGCGCACATGGGAATCAAGTGGCACTCGGCGATAAGTGTCTGAGTCTCAGATTAGACCTGAACAATTTCTTTATGAATATATTAACATTACCATTTCATGAGCTGAACCAGACGGCGGCGGCACAATCTCTGCATAAATAATGTGCTGGATTAATAACACACGCCTGGCAGGAAGCTGCTGCCCTCCGCTCCAGGAAGTAAGTGTGTACAGTAAGTGTGTGTGTGTCTTTGTGTCTTTATAAAAAGATGTTCTCCTCAAAAAATATGTCTTCTTTCACAGATAAGGGGGTTAAATAAACATCCTCGAGTGAGGGTTACGGCTAGCACAGTCACCGACTACAACGCGAATGCTGAGAGCTAACATCGGGAGGTTCTGGCTCATCATCCACAGTCAGACCCGTTGCAAGTTGACTAGATAGTCGACACAAAATTAAACACCTACTGTAGGTAGACAACTAGCTACAAAGTCTTAATCAAACACTGCATTAGGAAAGAACGAAACGTGGGAAAAGACTTCCGTGTGTGTTCCATACTGATGTGTTTCCCAAAGAAAGGGGTTAGAAGTAGAATGCTTAATTATCCAGTGAACCCTTCAGGAACCCTAGACTCCATGAGATCTCTGAAGGTGTATGTGGTATCTGGCACCAAGACGTCAGCAGAAAGATCCTTTAAGTCCTGTAAGTGGATCAGACTTGTTTCTCCAGCACATTCTACAGACGCTCGATCGGTTTGAGATCTGGAGAATCTGGAGGCGGAGTCAGCACCTCGAACTCTTTGGCATGTTCCCCACACTGTTCCTGAACAGTGTGTGCAGTGTGTCAGGGCTGAAAGAGGACACTGCCATCACGGAACACCGTCTCCATTAAGGGCTGTAACTCGGTCTGTAACAGTGTTTAGGTAGGTTTACACTCAGACTACACGCGCTAGCCTTCACTCCCCGCTTGCTTCACTGAGCCTTGGCCCCCCCAAAACCCTGTTACCAGTTTATAAGTGTTCACACTACAACGTGTTGCTTTCTTGCTTTGTATCTTTCTCTAAGAGAAATTAAAAAGTTATTTTAGCATTTCACCTCTTATTATTTCTTGTCTTTGATGTAAGGGGCCATAGAAAGACTCATTATATAACCCCCCCCCCCCTCCACGAGACGTAGGGCTCTTCCATGTTGTTTATTTTTTTTCCCCTTTATAATAGACCGTTGATGAGGATAGATGCCACAGAATGACTTCTAACAGCATGTGGCGATGAAAGGCGGTTCGAACTTAGACTTTCCGTCACCTCAAGAAGTTCTGGGAAAGTTCAGATTCACCAACGAAACACAGACATCGAGTTAAAACACAGCGGATCCGCTGGGGACGAGGTGCGGGGCGTCTGTGGGCCGATTTCCAGCAGCCTCGTCAAATCCATCAAGCACCCTTCAGATCTCATTCCCTCCGTCTGCGACGACCAGACGAGGTTGAGGAGAGTTCAGAGCAAGACTGTTGCCTTAACGCCCTCTTTTATCGCGCGCTACATCTGCTGCTTGGAGCGCGTAGAGGTTCTCAGACTCAGCTTTTGACGCCACACACGTTTTAGCTCATGATTCAAATTATTATTAGCTATGCGGAGAGATGAACATCTGCGGTGCACTCGGATGGAAATCGCTTTCGGAAATTAAACGCCGGTTATGGAATCAAAAGCATCAGGCTGAAATGGATATGAGCCAATAATTTCCCACAGTGGAGTATCATTAGTGTACTATGAGAGAGAGCAAGTACAATTTAACAAGAACATATTGTATTGAATTATAACATCATGGCACACAGGGAGTTAATAATAATAATAATAATAATAACAATAATAATAATAATAATAGCTTTTTGTACAGCTTAGAGATAAATATTAATAATCAGCACATGAAATAAACAAGGTTTATTATATATGTATATATTATTACTTAAAGTCTCCAACAGTTGTAATCACTGCATCCCTCATCCTGATTAAATACTGAGTACTATATTTTATTGGCTACTGAGCGCTCTTCCAACCACCATTCTTTAATCAAAAACATCTCCACCAGGTTTGTCTTCAGTACTCATCCTCAATCCACTGGTATTTATATTTGTACCATCTTTTAAGAAGTAGCTGTCTATAATATATGTTATGATATATAATATTATTACAATATATATAGATATATTTACATTCAGAGTGCTGTCTGTTTATTGGAACTATTTTTTTTTTTTTTTTTTTTTTTACAGTTCTGGTTGCTAATTTTAGTTGTTTATATCATTTGGTTTTAAACTAGAACCCTATAAAGCTTAGAACCTTTCATTATACAAACAACCACTGATGAACACTTTCCCTTAACTATACAGTGAGTGAACTCTTGGAAAGATTAAACACTTCCATTTTTTTTGTCACTAGCGATTTACTATATATTGTATACTTTTTGGTTTATAATTTTTGTCATTGTTTCCCCCCCACTTTTATCATATCTGTAATGTTTTTTTCTTGTTTGTTTTTTGAGTCTAAACATACTTTTTTTAATTTCCAAAATGAAAAATATGTATTTTCCTGCAATTAGATGTTGAGCAAATGTTTTTTTTTAAATGTTTAAAATAGACTTAATGTTGCAACCATGCTTTTTTGGACTTGTTAGCATTTGCTCGAAAGATTGTCGTAAGTTGGAGGTCAGAGCAAGTTTATATTTCCTTGCAAATTAAGTAGAAAAAAACAGAATAAAAACACTTTCAACCCACTGCTTCATATTAGATAACTCATGCATTTAGGTTTGTTTCCCACCATTGATGCAGTTAAAATCATGGCTAATAGACATGACAGAATGTTTATTATTAATTTTATTATTAATATAATGATGATTATGAAAACTCTGAAACTCTCATTAAATTATCTACATGTGCCACATTTAAAACAGTGCCAGAGACAACATAAGCAGTCAAAGCAATATATATATATATATATATATATTACTTAGAAAATACTCAGATGATAAGTTACATACTTAAAAAATACTCAGGTGAAACAATAGATTCTTTGAAAATACTCAGGTAACAGTTACATACTTTAAAAATACTCAAGTGAGAAAGTATATACTTAGAAAATACTTAGGTGAAACAACACATTCTTTTGAAAATACCCAGGTAAAAAGTAAAAAATTACACCCTTAGCAAATACTCAGGTGAAAAATTACATAGTCAAGTGGGAAAAAAATACAAAATAAAATAAATACAGTATGTATAAAAACTGACACTAATATTATTTCAGCCAAGTACTTAAATAAAATGCAAAAAATACTTTGGTAAAATGCATAACATTGAAATAAGAAGAATTACATGGTAAACAATACATATAAAAAATATATGTGAGAAGAAAATACACACACACACACACACACACACACACACACACACACACACAAAACCAGTGAGAATACTTCAGTGAGGCGTTGCGTCCCAGTCTAGGGTTATGTCCTGCTGCAAAGACATCAGGGTTTAACTAACATCTTGTGCAACAGAGGTCATACATGTAAAGAAAATATTCAGGCTATGTACTGTATACAGTGTATATATATATATATATATATATATATACATAGAAAGTACTTAATTATTAATAATACATACAGTGAAATAATAAACACACGGAAAATACTCAAGTGCATTAAACTTTATTGAGATTCCTGCTCATAAATTGCAAATCAATAATCATTATCTAGCACAGAACAACGTGGTGTGAATCTGTAACTGAGAAATAAATAAGCAGTGACTCACAAAAACACCATAAATGTAAGTTTAAGCTGATTATGCTTATGTCATTTTTGATAACAATAAAAGTTACTTATTGTCGTTTAATCTTGGCATTTAAAAGGATAAGGTAAAAAGGCTAAAGCTCGCTCGTTCCTCAACCTCGACAAAGTTTCTGCTGTATCATCCTTCCTTCCAGGTTACTGAAGATGAACTGTCACGTTTCTATGGTTACAAAGGAGGCAACACCCAAGGAGTAAATGTAACGAGCAAAAAAAACATGCAAATTAATCAGAAAGTTAAGATGTTTAGCATAAAATTGTGTGTTATTTATATAATTGTTATCATAGCAGGAGGATAATATTCAGTGAATTTGAATAAACGTAATAAAATATTTCAGTGAGCATCATTTTACCTGAAAAGGAGAACGAGGGAAACAGCGACAGATAATTCGTTCTAATCCTTTAGTTTTGCATGTTTTATGTGAAATTCCTCGTAATAATCCTGAGGAAACCGGAGACGTCATGACGGTGTTGTGGTTCTCCTGCAGTTTCTCTCTCACTCATTAATGATGATGATGATGATGATGATGAATGAAAGTGAGAGCTAATCCACAGGATGTGTGACACGGCGGAAAGGAAAAACAGACAGCAGGAGCGACGAATCAAACGTTCTGAAGATCTGTGATGTTCCCCTAAAATCCCTGCTACTTGTTTCTCAGCCTCTCTCTCTCTCTTTTACTTGTCTGTTCACCTCTCTCGCCCTCTCATCCAGTCTCTCCACAGGCCTGAAATCACAAATGACATCTAATGCTGCGTCCCAAAGCGTTACGGTTCCCTGTTACTACATCACCTTCATCCGAGCCCCGATCCAAGTGTTTTATCTTTTTCTTTTTATATTTATATTTCCAGTTTCTTGGCATTTTCCTTGGAAGACGGACGAGACGAGATGAGACGAGACAGAACAAGACGAGATGAGACAAGAAGTGGGAAGAGGAAAAGCGAATGAGGCGAAGATGCTTTGCTCGCTCGTTGGCGAAAGCAGAAGTAAGGGCTGCTGCTGTGTGTGTGTGTGTGTGTGTGTGTGTGTGTGTGTGTGTGTGTGTGTGTGTGTGTGTGTTCTGGCAGTCTAGGAGGAGGGGAAGGGCAGACGGAAGCCCTGACCGTGTGTGTAGACACAAAACATTCAACAGGAAATTCACAACTGGTCTTTGCTGTCTCTGTAAGGGTTACACATCATCATCATCATCATCATCATCATCCAAACTCAATATTAAAGGATCTGTTTAAAGGAAATCTAATTTTTCATGAGTATGAACTATGATAAGGCGATCAATTCTGATTTGTGTGCAAGATGTTAAATATTTGAATATAAACCTTGAATAATATTTTATTAGTATATATTATATTACTCTGT
>JAOVVA010000048.1:3665511-3695762 GCA_028565275.1 Leiocassis micropogon | reverse complement strand
ATCTTTGTTTTGCATCCCAATCATGCCATAATGCATTTCGGATTTGAGGGGTGAGGGGGGCGGGGTATGAGGGGGAAGGGGCGGGGCTTCATGCCAGCTCATGTGTCAAGTCACTGCCTGTCAGATTGTTAATATACACATGTACAGATTTTTTTGTTTTTGTTTTGTTTTTTGTTTTTTTTTCAGGAAGGAAATAAAGTCAGCTGGAACTGAACCTTAACACGCCCTCATGACTTGTTTTTCTTCTTCTTTTTCTGTTTGATTGCATAAATGACTGATCAAGAGCAAGTCCACACAATAAGAATATTAATGATGACGTCTTTAAGGGAACCTGATGATACATGATGGAATATAAAACCAGTTAATAGAAGATCATAAAACCAGTAGCATATAAACAAAAGTAAAATAATAGAAGTGTTCAAGGATGAAAGTCATAGATTCCAGGTTAAAACCAGTCAGTTTTGATATGAATAAATAACTTGATTATTCATTTATGTATTACATATATGTGTGTGTGTGTGTGTGTGTGTGTGTGTGTGTGTGTGAACTCAGTTAACCTACATAAACAAATAAAAAAACCATTAGGCTGGGATCTGGGTCACTAGGTCAGTAGGCTAGCTTACCAAGCCTACTTCATTAAACATTCAGCTTTAGTTAGTTTTTTTGGTATAACATCAGAAAAAAATATGAAATAAATAAATAATCAATCTTCAATTAAACAATCTACTGTTCACTAAACAATTTTGACTTAACTTTGCTAAATGGTCCTGCTCATCGTTTTTTTGTATTTTACTGCACGGTGGATCCGCGAACCTGAAGCGGTATAGACGATGAGTGTGTGAGTGCATGGTGGATAGACTTTTGTATCACAGGTTCAGGTTTCTATAATAGTTGTTGTGTTGTAAAAGAAAAAAAAAGGGAATTGAGAATTTATGTATGTTGTTGAGCTATAAACGTGTCATGACACTAGAACAGCTATCGTTTCACTTAGCCTACTTCCTTTGAGGATTGTTGTCGAGGTGTTTTATGTATGAATATAGTATATACACAGATGGATTATATTAAACTTTATGTTCTGTGCAAATCAGCTAACTGGTTTCAAATCTGGTCGAGCACTATTACACCACCAGCCTGCTTAAACATGACCGATTGTAGTACCCCTACTGTAAACTAACTAAAGTTACGGAATTAACAACAGTATTAATGTATTACTTAATACTACTAGATCAATAGTAACAAGCTAACAATTTGAAATTATTCAATGGGCAAAACCTCTACTGTACCAAAAGCTAATGGTTCGGCTCAGTAACTCACTCAGTCAATTCAATTTAATTCAATTCACTTAAAAAAAACTTTATTTATCCCCAGGGGGGCAATTTAAGGCATGCAGAGTAGTCAAAAGGAGAAAAAAAAGGATCAGTGTAAATAAAAATAAATAAATAAATAAACTACAACTAACTATACTAATTATAGTACAGAATCATTATTAATTAACTAATTAGCAAGCCTTCATGTGCTCAGTTAGCTCATCTTAAGACTGCCAAAGACTCCGCTCTATGGACATCTAAAGGAAGTTCATTCCACCATCTAGGTGCCAGAATAGAATCAGTATGAATGTCTTCCTCGATCCCTGAGCCGAACAGTGCTGGAGGATCGGAGGGAATGTGGTGCAGTGCGTGGTGTGATTAGGGCAGAAAGGTAAGTGGGTGCTTTAGCTTTGTAGTCAAGCATCAGGGTTCTGAATTTGATGCAGCAGCTACAGGAAGCCAGTGCAGGGAGCGGAGAAGTGGTTTGGTGTGGGAGAACTTGGGAAGGTTGAAGACGAGATGTGCTGCTGCATTCTGGAACAACTGCGGAGGACGAACGGTGGACAGAGGCATGTCTTCCAGGAGTGAGTTGCAGTAGTCCAGTCTTGAAATAACAAGGGACTGAACAAGCACCTGAGTGGCCTGTGAAGAAAGAAATGGGCGGATTCTTCTGATGTTGTAAAGAAGAAATCAACAAGAGCGTGTATTGCATTAAAACCAGTGACAGAGGAAGTGAATAAGATTATCTGATAGAAGTTGCACCTGTCAACGTATGGGATTGATTAGGCAGCGAGTGAGCAAGCTGTTCTCAAAGTCAACGTGCTAGAAGCAGGAAAAATGGGCAAATGTAAGGATTTAAGTGACTTTAAGTGACCTGATGTCTAGACGACTTCTGCTTTTATGGGATGTTCCCAGTCTGCTGTGGTCAAGACCTACCAAAATTGCTCAGGGTCACGGGTGGCCAAGCCTTAATGATGTGCATGAAGGCTGGCCCGTGTAGCCCAATCCAATATGAGAGCTACTGTAGCAGGAAGTACTGATAGAGTGAATTTTGGCTGTGATAGAAATAAGTCAGAACACACAGTGTATTGCAAACCCCCACCAGAAGGTCCTACAATGAGCACCTGAGCATCAGAACTGGACCATGGATCAATGCAAGATGGTGGCCTGGTCTGAAGGATCACGTTTTCTTTTCCATCACATGGATGGCCGTGTGTGTGTGGCCTACCCTTAGGAAGAGATTGCAACAGGATGCTCTTTATGAAGAGTAGGCAGTATGTTCTGCAGTGAAACCTCGGGTCCTGCTCTTTATGTGGGTGTTACTCCCACCTGCCTAAACACTGTTACAGACTGAGTTACACCCCTTCATGGAGATGGTGTTCCCTGACAGCAGTGGTCTCTTTCAGCAGAATAATGCACCCTGAGACACTGCACACATTGTTCAGGAACATGACAAGGATCTTGAGGTTCTGCCTCAGAATTCTCTAGATCTCAATCCGATCAAGTATATGTCAGATGTTCTGAAAAACCAAGTCTGATCCATGGTGGCTCCACCTCACAACTTACAGAATCTGCTACTGACACACGCACCTTCAGAACGCTAGTGGAGTCCAGGTCTTGATGGGTCAGGGCTGTTTTAGTATCCAAGGTGGAGCTACTTAATATTGAGGAAATGCATTTTATGTTATTTATAACTGGTGTACAATAACTTAGCTACTGAGGCACCACTTGGGGTTTAGCCTGCTGGAGCTTAGCCCACTACCACATTTAGTGAGCCAAAGAACTGTGAATGTATTGTATATTGGACATATTGTAACTATACACTAATAAAATGCATGATGTGCCATTTCTTACTAAATAACATTTAAAAATGTAAACATATAAAAATGATTAAACCCTTGGTGGCTTATTCTTATGCAACTCAAGATAATACGTTTGATGATAAACCCATAATAAAGCGTTAGTGCAGTTGTTTTGTCACATTTTCTGTGTTTTGTTGCACGGTAACAGACATCAGTTACTATGAACAATTTCGCAACACCTTTTAATAATTCCAATTTCAATAAAGTCCTCATTCATAGTTTTGGATTACTCTGAATTAGTCATTTGTCTTTTTTGGAGCGATCACCATTTTTTACAAAAAGAAATGCTGCTAAGTGTTTCCATTAATCTTTATATTAATGGGTATTGTGATAATTTGGAAAGAAGTCATGCTGTTAGTTACTGCAGCAAAGTCTTACACATAAAAAATGAACAC
Organism: Leiocassis micropogon; assembly: GCA_028565275.1. Lineage (NCBI taxonomy): Eukaryota > Metazoa > Chordata > Actinopteri > Siluriformes > Bagridae > Leiocassis > Leiocassis micropogon. Next base: position 3,692,198 of record JAOVVA010000048.1, on the reverse strand, counting down.
AAATAAAACAGCAGATTATAGAAAGGGAGAGTATCAGTCGGACAATCATTACAGTATTATTATTATTTCACCTAGTGGTGGCATGTGGGAACTGCATCAAACAAGTACTAACAGAAATCCTTGGAGGCAGGACTCACGCTGCCCCAAGCTCACTCTGTAAACTTTTTCCGCTGCAATCATGCAACAGACATGATTGGTAGTGACAGGGTTGCCATAGTTGATGTTTTTACACCTAATTCGGCAAGTTCAAAAGTGCACCATGCAAAATCTAATACATTAATAAATACTGATCTAGGAAGTTGTGAGACAGTTCCCTCCTAAAAGTGTTTCACTCCTTTTGTACTGGCATCAATGTGCAGATGATTTAAAAATGTCATTTATTATAGAACGACCTGCCTTGCCTTTTTTAATCAGGTTATAGTTTAGAATTATGGTGGCGTAGCGGTTAGAATTGTGTGTGGCCTTGCACCTCCAGGGTGGAGGGTTCAAGTCCCACCTCAGGTCTGTGTGTGGAATTTGCATGTTCTACATTTTACATTTAGGCATTTGGCAGACACTCTTATCCAGTGCAACTTACAAAAGTGCTTTGAAGTTTCCGTCATTCCGTCATGTTCTCGCCATGCTTGGTGGGTTCCCTCAGGGTATTCCAGTTTCCTCCCACAGTCCACAGACATGCAGAGTGGAATAATTGGTGTTTCCAATTGCCTGTAGTGGTTGAGTGAGTGTGTGATTGTGCCCTGCGATGACCTGGCATTCCGTCCAGGGTGTGCCCTGCCTTGTGCCACAAGCCTGTACAGGATAAGAATGAGCAAGAGTGAGTTTAGAGTTATATTGAATGTTGTGGGGAATCTGTAAAACAACAAATTTTATTTTCATAAAATATCCCAAGGAACATCTATGGAAATCTAGAACCCTTACCCTAACTTCCAAAGAACCCATGGTGGAGATGCAAATGGAAATCACATGGAGACTGTCTAATCTAATGGTCAGACAGTACAATCCTCACTCATCATTCAGGGTTCTATTAGGAACTTTAGGGTTCTGTCAAATCCAGTGAACTTGCAATACATTCATCGGCCTAAAATGTTCTTCAATTCATCCCTGCAGGGAAATGTGAAATGTTCTTTGTAGTACCCCACAACAGAGGGGTTCCTTTTAAATATTCAAAGAACCACTATTAATCTTTTTATTTCATAATCATTAAAACAAGATGATACAGAAAGTTTTTGTCTACAACAAAGGGATTCCTTATGTGAAAGGGAAGTAATTAAAGTAGAACCCCTTTATAAAGCTAGATACTACATTCACAGAACCCGTACTTCAGTTGTACTCAACATCTACTTTCAAAAATGTATCAGGTTACTCAGCAAGCTTTATAATTTTTTTTTATCAATATCAATTGCAAACAAATACTTTAGTCCATGAACAGCACTACATTTTTGAGAACCATGGCTCTAAGGACATGTTTGGAGGTCATTTTGTTTCACTGAAAATCCTCTTTTCTTCATTCTTTGAGAATGCTATAATTCTATAAGCTACTGAGAAAGATAAAACCATTTACACTCTTTAAGATACTTTTTTTATCACTTTAAAAAATAAAGGTTGCATCAGGAGTTATAAATTAAGGTTCCTCAAACTTTTTGTGCCCCTAGAACTGTGGCTGTAAATTGTTCTTAAATCAACATGATTGCATTTCTTTGAGAACCCTCAGTTCAAGTTCTTCATGGACCTCTACAATCTCTTTGTAAAGATAGAACCATTAAAACTCCTAAAGAACCTGAAGCTTAGATGTCACTTACCATCACAGGGAGCATTACTGAGTTATACTTCAGGGGACATCCTTAAACGTTTTTAGTAGAACACTACAATAAGGGCTTTGTTTTCAGAAAAGATTTTGAGTTGCACCTATTTAGAAGGTTAGAACTGTTATGTGAACAAGATGTACCTGAAGATTGTGAATAATGTTATTGAGATGTATACATCTAAACATTTACACTGAGAAGTGCTCTATGGTACTCAGTAAAAGCTAGGTTCTTTATGGAACCATTTACTCTCTTGGCGTCTATAGTCTGGAGGCACTTTTAGGGGGTTCCATCACTAAGCACTTGAAGAACTTCTAGGAACTCTTTGCTTTAACTTCGAAATGCAAAACAAACATTCCACTTTATGCCCTCTTTAATCCTTTACTGGTTTTTAGCAGACCTCTCCAGACCAGAACTGTTCAAAATGGGGAAATGAGATGGAACTCTAGGTGACTTAGGGCAGAAGGCGGAGTACAGCCTGGATGGGATGCCAATCCATTGCAAAGCACACAGATATACACACTCATTCACACACTACAGGCAATTTGGGAACACCAATTAGCCTAAGCTGCATGTTTCCTGCATGTTTCCTCCAGTACCTGGAGGAAACCCAACAAGCATGGGGAGAAAACGCAGACTCCACACACTCAGACCTGTGCCAGGAATTGAACCTGAAACCGGAGGTACAAGGCAACAGTGGCTAATCACTTAGCCACTGTGCTGTCTTATCAGATACAGATGACATGAACAAAGTATTTGGCCAAACCTGCAATATTATTGCATTCAAATACACACTCTTCAATATGAATTCGGTCCCCCTTTTGCAGCTCTAACAGCTTCCACTCTTCTTGGAAGGCCGTCCACAAGATGTTGGAGTGTTTCTGTCTGCATTTGTGTCCATTCATTCTGAAGAGCATTTATGAGGTCAGACACTGATGTTGGACAAGAAGGCCTGGCTCGCAATCTCAGTTCATCCCAAAGGTGCTCAGTGGGGTTGAGGTCAGGGCTCTGTGTTCGGGCCGGTCGAGTTATTCCACACCGAACTCATCAAACCATGTCTTTATAGTCCTTGCTTTGTGCGCTGGGGCGGAGTCATGCTGGAATAGAAAAGAGCCTTCAACAAACTGTTACCACAAAGTTAAAAAAAAAAAGTATAACATTGTCCAAGCTGTCCTGGTATCCTGAAGCATTATGATTGCCCTTCATGGGGGATAAGCGGCCTGATTGAGTAAAACATTGAATAATTTAATAAATAATAATAATAATAAACAATAAATTAAGAATTAATCCATAATTGACAGGTTTGGACAAATATTATGTGGTCCATAATTTAAACATTTTATACAGGAGGTTCTTTAAGGAATCTTTATCATTTCAGGTAGCATGCCACTTTTTTTTTTACTGCCTTAAATGAAGAAGAGTTCCACAGGTCCTCTCAGCACTTTAGGAAGAACATTTTAGAGATAACTTTTTTTTTTTAACATCAGTTACATTAAAGCAGGAGAGCCGGTGTGAGCACATCAGCGATCAACAACATTTTCATAAAATATTTTCATCCCAGTTATGTGTTCTGTTCTGCGCGCGTGTGAGGGCGGGACTCTCGCGCTCAAAGGAAGAAGGCGCGATCTTTTCTTTTCTTTTCTATCCCACGTGCACGCACACACACACACGCGCGCGCGCGCTCAGAGAAACAAAGGGACCCATCAGCACGGACACACACACACACACACACACACACACAACTTTCTTGTTGTTGTTGTTTATCCTGCGGATGCGGAGTGCGCGAGCTCCGGACAGGTGAGCGGTTATTTCTGTTAATTTTCGCGCGTGCACACATTTTCCCTTTGAAGCAGTTGTTTTAAAGGAAACACTTTTTTTAAATAAATCAAAGGAAAAAGTTTTCTTGGTGCGCTCGGGCACTCCCATTCTGTCTGCCTTACAGGGCAAAACAAGAGACACCGCGCGCGCGCGCTCGTGTGGGTATGTCCAGTTCATCAAACGGGATTTTATTTGACTTGTTTACTTGTTTGTTTACTTACTTGTGTGTTTGGCGCGAGAATGCGGTGATGTGCATGCACCGGCTTTGTTCGGTTGCATTAAAACTTGAAAGGATGTTTTGTGTCCTGCTCTAATGTAATTGATGTTGCTTTGAAGTTGTGCCGAAAAAAAGTTGTTTTTTATCGAAATGAAGGTAATAATGCGGTAGATTTCACTCGAGCTCTGGTGCAGTGCAGCAGCAACACGAGACACAACGCCCAAACAAAATAGTTTCATTTATTTTTTTATTGTAACAATGATCAAAGTAACTATGGACACTTTCAAACGCGCGCGCGCACAAAGTTTTTAAGCGCTACTTTGACTCGATTTGCATAAAACAATTCTACAAAGAAACGTCCAAATGAGCAACAGGTACAATACAGCCCCAATGCTTTGTTTCCTCTTTTCCTTTTTTCCTTTGTTCTGCACCGACCACACACACACACACACACACACACACACACACACACACACACACATTGCTGTAATGCACTTTACATCATCACTAACACACCACGTTGTTACATTTTTTGTGCAAATTTTACATTTTATAAATGAATTTTTTTGTGCGTTTTTTTTCTCTGGATAAAATATAAAAGGAAGCTTGAGTGTGAGATTTGTGCACTTCAGAAGTTGTGTAGTAATGCAATCATGTTCAAATATGTTTATTAAAGAAATCAACACACAAACATAAATGATGAAGTTAATCTGACACTTCAAGTGATGTGCGCTTTTGTACATTTTGTTCTTTTCACAGATGGAAATTCCTCGAACTAAACTGCAAGTCTTGCTAACTTTCCTTTGTTTTGTGCTGGCCACGCACGCACACATGCACACACACGCAGAGAAGTCTAACACACTTCACATTTCTGTTATAATAACAACTTTACGCTGAAAATGTTTCACTGTAAAAAAAAAAAAAAAAAAAAAAACTTTATTCATCTGCGGTGTCTTTCGATCTCTTTATTCTCAGAGAACCTCTCCAAGTATCTACTGTTCCAAACGTCCAAAGTAGCCCTAGTCACGGTGTGTGTGGAGGTCACAGATATACAACATCTACACATCTACACTCAGAACACACACGTTGATTGCAGCACTTTACATCATCATTAACACACCATGCTGTTATATTTTGTGTAGAAATTTCACACCATTTTATACATAATTTTGTGTGCGTGTGTGTGTGTTTTTTCTGGATAAATAATAAAGGGAAGCTTGAGTGTGAGATGAGGGCAAGTGCAGTGAACTTGTGAAGTTGTGTAGTAATGCAGGTATGTTTAAATGTGTTCATAAAGAAAAAAAATGAACAAACAAACAAAAAGGATGAAGTTAAACCGACTCTTTAGATGATGTTGATGATGATGATGTGTAGCGTGCGCTTTTGTACATTTTAATCTTTTTAATGATGGAAATTCCTCAAACTAACTGCAAGTCTTAGTAACTTTCTTTTGTTATGTGGATGTCTAACACACACAACTCGTATTTACACTATAATAACAGCTTTACGCTGTAAACACATTTAACTTTGTTCATCTGCGGTGTCGAGTTTACTGAAACCACACACTCTTCTACTATATCTACCTTTATAGGTACCTTTATAAGATATTTACCTTTCGAATGTTTAAAGTAGCCCTAGTCACGGTGTAGGAAGCGTGTTGTAAGAGTTGTACGTAACATCTAAACATCTACATCCAGACAACACGCGGAGACTATTAGAGACTCTAATAGGGGTTCTGATTAATACTTAGGAACCATTTTGCTTTCCAGAGAGCTTTTTGGGAACAGGTATTAGGAATTTCATCAGAAAGATGACTTTTTTTTCTAGAGACGGTTCTATTCACCCACCTATATTTTAAAGTAAAAAATAATGATACAAACAAAAAGCTTATGGGAACTGTCTTTAACGAAAGTCCTGTCTGTCTGGGACTCCCTCAGTGCTTAGGATCTGTCTGGAGAGTTATCTCTTGAGCATCATTTTCAAGAGACATGGCTCTACATGGGTTTCTCAGTTCATCACGTTTAAGAAAAAAAATAAAGTCTCATATTACAGGTCAGGTACATGTTCCAAGTGAATTGAGTTACGTGCAAAATGAAGGTTCCACTTAGAACCCCAGAATGTCCAGTTTGTCTCTCTGGAGAAAATATTTAAATAATCTCAGTAGAACTTCACAACTAATAAGAAAAAAAAAGAATCCAAAGAACGTCCAGGAACTCTTTGTATTACTCTTGGAACGCAGGTCAGATTTAGGGTACAGTTCCCTCATGAACCCTACAACATTTAGAGAAAATGTTAGAACCTCTTAAGAATGTAGAACTGTTAACCATCCAACCAGCACCTAGCCCGATGTGTCTGGGATTATGGGAAGTTTTTCATTTTGAGTTCACAGAAAAAATACACAGTTTTAAAAGGAACTGACAAATGTATTAAGAACGTTAAAACATTTTTAGGGTTCTGTCTATGACAAAATCCTTTGTTGTGTGCTTACGGTCACCTTTGGCACTTCTAGAACCACAGACAAGAGGGTTATGCAATCTCCAAAATGGTTCCCTTTAGATATAAAGACCCATAAAGAACAATCTAAAGACTGTTTCAGGACACATTTTATTTCGCTGTTTTAAAATTGAAGACTTAATCTGTCACATATCAGTTGCTAGATATAGTTTATCTATATTACATTACAGCATTTGGCAGATGCTCTTATCCAGAGCGACTAACATTTTTATCTCATTATACATCTGAGCAGTTGAGGGTTAAGGGCCTCACTCAAGGGCCCAGCAGGGGCAACTTGGTGGTCGTGGGGTTTGAACCTGGGACCTTCTGAACTGTAGTCCAATGCCTTAGACACTGAGCTGACCCTGATATGTTTATGTTATTTCTACCCCTGATATGTTTATGTTATTTCTACCCCTGATATGTTTATGTTTATGTTATCTATAAATGTATATCTCGGTTATCTAGCAACTGATATGGGTTAAAATTAGGATTGTTTAGAGAACCATTAAGGTTGCAAGACACTGGACTTCTGTCAGACATCTTGAAGTTACAGTTTTAGCTCTGATTGTTTAAATGCCCCGCACTGGAGACTCCTTCCATACATGAAGTTTAAATGAGCCGTTACTATAGAAACAAAACCGCATTAGAATGATAAGAATCCGAAGTTCTACACATTCTGCATGTGAACAAAAGCCCAGACTGTCTGTCTCGGTGAAGTGGGCGTGGCCCCGATTTAAACAGGAGTATTGATTGTCGTTGCTGCAGGTAATAATGTTGAACGTGTACATCTCTTTCAGATCTCTGGATTTCTTTATAAGAAGACTCTCTTTCACGGCTGCACTTAACTCTTGGATTATGCTGATTTGGGAACGATTTACGGATTTTACGGATTACCCACAATTCTCTTTTTTGATCCTGGATTATTACATGCCATGGGATTATTGCACCATGTCTGAACGGACAACAGTGTGGAGCTTACTGTGAGTATCGAGCTGCTGGCTTCATTACCAAGTTTAATTTGTTGAATTGTGATGTTTGCGAAGACGAATCAAACTTGACCTTTAAAAAAACACACAAAAAAACCCCACAAAAGGTTCACGTTCAAATGTGAGTGAAATTACATATACTAATCCGGGGTTTAAATTAATTATTTATTCGTTTTTTAATGAGCCTCAGGGTTAGGGTGTTCCCTAACCCTAAGTTGTGTGTAGATATTATTTTATTCCAAACAGTATAAAAAATAGTTTACTTGATGATTTTCTTTGTTTTAAATAACTGCGCGGAATTACAGAATGTTTCTATGTAGCCACGCCCACAAAACTCACAGAGAGTGAACAGAATGTTAACCGAACGCTGAAGCGGCGCCTCCTAACATCAGTGCGCGCTAAATCTTCCAGTAATGCAGCTACTGCAGCGTCTCAGCAGCGTCTCAGCAGCGTCTCAGCAGCATCTCAGCTACCGTAGATACACACTAGCTCCACCTCCTTTCATAGGGAGCCATTACTTTTGTCCTGATTGAACAACTAGTCTGTTATGGATTTGGTTTGAAACTGATTTATTTCAGCTGCTACTTTTACACAAAAGGGATTTAACGTTGACATTGTAATCTGAACATAAAACCACAGAAACTCGTTTTACGGTTCGAAGCCACACGGCTGAGGTTTGTAAACTGAAGACAGCTTTTGTGAAATTCGTTGTTACAGAAAGTGACTTCCTTTCTCCTGTTTTTATTTTCGAAACTTAAGTAAAATGTTTGAATGTAGAAATTAACACAAAAAACTATAGATTTAAGTTCTTTACATTTTTTCCCAAGAACATGCCTGTTCTCCTGTTTAAATTTTATTCCCAATTTCTTTTATTAAAATTCTATATGTATATATGTGAAGCAAAAGGGTTTTTTAGAACAGTTTTGTTTTTTAAATTTATTAATTTACTTATTTAATAGGGACAAGTAGGAGCACTTAACATGTTCCTACTATAGCACTTATAACCAAAGCTAATTTGCAATGCTCGTCCCTGCAATTGATTTTAACATTGATTTTAAATTGATTTAACATATTTCTTAGCAAACAAAAAATGCCTGAATATTATCATTAATATTATAATTAACACTGGATATCAATAATAAAACTGTTATGTAACTGATTTAAATATTACATTTCATTAAATGTGTATTATATGTTTATCTTTTGGATTATCAGGTGATCCGCCAGCATTTTCTTAATATTATTAAGAGTAGTATTTATTTGTGCGCACGTATTATTCATTTACATGGGGTGTACAAACATTTGCACTCCGTGGTGGTGTTGTATGTTCTGGCTCTTTATAACTGGGATTCTGAGTAAATGTGTCACTGCAGACGTCTGAGGGCAAAGCACACTTGGTGAAGTTGCACCGAGCGCTTGAAAGGCTGGTCATGATGTCATCAGGAGCCAATGAAATGCGATTAGGGAGGGGGTGAGGAGTGCAGGAGGGGGCGGGGGGAGACAGACAGTAACCTACCCACCCACAGACCCCTCCTGTACACTCACGTGTTTTTATCAAGCTGGCAGCCGAAGTGAGCGAGCCAAGAGATGACGAAACCCGTTAGTGTGCGGCTGTGGAGAGATGAAAATCTTGCAAATGTCAGAGTGTCTTTTATGGAAGTTTATTAAAAAAAAACACACAAAAAAGATGAAAATTTATAATATAAAAACTTTGTAATATACGTTATTTATAAAACAGTTCATACGTACAGTGAGGGATGATTTGCGTCTCAGCACATTGAGGCACTGTGTTAGTTTTATTTAGCACATTTCATACATTTCTTTGTGACTGGAAAAGTATTGGCGCCCCACGACATCCTGGTGAGCGTTCCAGAGTCTCCTTCATGTGTCGTTCTGTCGATGTTGGAGATGCTTGTAGATGATCTTGGACCCGTCCTCCATCCACAACATTTTTATTTCGTTCCTATTTAAATGCTTGTGCACAAATTTTTAAATGCTCGCTGTCAACATTTACATCTGGAACCTTCTGGCAGAGGCAACCAGAAAGCTGTGTTCTGGTGACATGTGAAGCAGAGCCGCGTGATATGATGCTAATCATGATGAAACATCCAAAAATTCTGAAACGTTTAGAATTCCTGAACCGAAACTCGTTCGTTATCTTCATGGCGATGGACATGGAAGCAGTGTCCCCCCCGGTGCAAGCCTGGATCTCATCTGGCAACAAAGAGGGATTCGATAAAAGCAGAACACTCTTATTTCTTAATTCGTTTGTGTTTATTTCAAATATTAATTTAAGGTGACAGTTGGTAGAGTGAAGATTATATTATTTAAAGAAGACTCTAGAAAATTCTTCAGATTTAAAAAAATATATTGTATTTATAGCATGTCTTCTCTTAAACTTTATGAACAGACGATATCAAACCTCAACACGCTGTAAACATCATGTGATAGGAAGCTCCGCCCACTCAGATATTAAATCACTATTACAATTATCATTAAAAAGCTTGTTGATCTATAGGCTAACATAACGGATGCCAACCGCATGTAAACACCAAGAAGACAAGACAAGGCTAGCGTACATGTTAGAGCTAACTACAGCGGTTACGTGTGAAATCAGGTCTCTTTCCACAAAATTTTAGTTTTAAGTTTGTTTTTCATTTATTCTGAACTTAAAATCTCAGTTTCTTGATGCTTCTATGAAATCTGACATGAAATGTTCAATCCTCTCCGTGGTTAAAATTAAATTACAGAGTAATGTCCTAAAAAAATTGTGATGGCAAGAGGAGAAGGTTTTATAACGGAGTGGAATTTTATTGGTTAATCAATGAACCAGTGATGATTTTTATTTCTTCACTTTTTTTTCCCCAAGCTTCTTGAGATAAAATTAAAAAAAAAAAGAAATTTTATCTCTAACCTCATCACAAGATGAGATGTTTTGTGGTTTTATGTATTCAAAGCAAATATGATTTTTTTTTTCTTTTTAAGTCATAGGAATATTAAAATGGCACCAGTGAACCTTTGGAAAAAAAAAGTTTTTGAAATATAGTTTCAATAAAAAAATAAAAAAAAAGCAGCAAACACTACAGTTATGGTGTAGACAAGAATGAAACTCTTGCTACATGTTTCTAAAGCTCGGACATCTCGGGTTCGTATCAAACGCTGCTGGTTGTCAGACGTGCGATGGTCAGTGACGTGAGAGAGAACCGGCAGGGGGTCGGATGTGAGTCGAAACTGCTCTCGAGACGCTCCAATCACACGCCTGATTAACCCAGTGAGCTCAAACGTAAAGCGCGAAAGTGGCTCTGGCTTTGCCGGTTGCAGGGTCAAAGGCCACTCAACCCATCTGTCCAATCAAAACATTAGCTGGTCACCGGTTTGGCGTATTTAAATTCCATTCTTAGATGAGCTTTTCAGCATCATTTGAAACGTTAAACTGGTGTGAAATGGACGCATGGGTGGACGGATGGATTCGTTCTTGCTTTCATTTCCATTTGTGGATCTGATTAGTCTCTGATTCAGGATCAGAGCAACCCAATCTTATTTGTATTTGCTTGTGGAGACACTATACAGCTATTTAACAAACCATTTTAAAATTCTTTTATATTGAATATAATATCTTTTTTAATACAGAGATTTGGTATTTTTCATCTTTTTTTATTTAATTGTATTTAAATGAATTTTTTTATTTTATTTTATTTTTTATTTTTGGAAAATCCATCATTAATGATTGCATTTTTAATAATTAAATATGTAACGATGCTAATCAAAAGAAGTGGCAACAAATGTTTCCGGGTTATCACAGGAACTCAGCTGGGAGTTATCGCCACGTCCCCCATACAGTCCTGACCTCGCTCCAAGACATTTCCACAAGGAGTTCATGGGAGGCCGGCGTTTCAGACGTGAATCAGACAGATAGTCCGATCGTGGCTTCGGCGTACTGAGAAAACTTTCTACCTTGATGGTGTCCAAGCTCTAGTGAGACACTGGGATAAGTGCATTAGTGTATCAGGGGATTATATAGAGACATAAAGGGAGAAGGGAGTCTCAGAACTGTTCTGTTATTCTGTACAATAAAAAGTCCTGGTTTGACTCGGACAGCCCTTGTATAAGTAATAAACATGTGTGTAGTGCTGTTACAGGAAAATAAGCAATAATGGCGAGGTGTAATAAAGTGGAGTTAGCTTTGTCATGCCAAGAATCCCAACATGCATTTTATTCCCCTTAAACCACGTCAGGTTTCTGACAGGAACAATGTTTTAAATTTATTATTATTTTTTTATGCCATTAGTTCATAGTCACACTTATCATTAGCAAAAGAACTTGGTTCCTTTTTTGCAGCTGCGACGTTCCCCTTGCCAACCCCTTTCTTTTCCTTAAAAAAAAAAAACGCAGCTTGCCATATTGCTGAAAAATCTGCAAAGAATCATTAACTCAGAGTATTTGCTTTTAAATCTGTCCCTGCTCCAGCTCGAGGTTTAACACTTTCCATACCGCTGCACTTTTTCATCAGCACTAATATTTGCTCTACACTTTGCTCGGTGTCCGGTCTGCTCTGCGCTCACTCTACAAGCCCCAGTGTTGACTGTGCACAACTTCCTGTACTTCCTGCAGCGTAGCCGTTAGCGCTTCGCCTCATTACCCGATTGCATTACATCCTTCCTGAGCGTCCCGTTCCTCTAAAGACACCTCATTCCCGCTTCCCAGAGTCAGATAGATGAGTTTTATCCACAACTCCGTGACCGAATCCAATGATCCTGTCGCTTGTCCCCGCGCCGTCTCGGCCCCATGGTGCTCCGCTTCGCCTTCTTAATAAACCTCGCCTCTTCTCGGCCTTTCCGGCTCCGATGGAGGTTTTGGGGACGACGGGGAAAAAGAGGCTAATGTGTTTGAACACCGCCCTGAGGGTGAATCCATAAAAATGGCCCGTGCGTCAGACGACGAAGGCAATGAGCTGTGCGATGAATTATCCCTGATGGAGGAGACGGAGCCAGGTGCCGGGCGTCAAGAGGCGCAAATTATCGCTGTGTAGTATTCACAAACGCTTGAGACATTTTGACAAAAACTATATTGTCCAGGAAACTTAAACTAGGTTAAAGTTGGTCTTAAGCTATTAGGCTAGGCGAGCGACAACGCAATGTGTTATTAATTTTTATGATTGTGAATATTTTATGGTTAAAGTATTTTTAAAAAATTACATAATGATGAACATATTGGTGTTAGAAAGCTGTAACAAATGGGACAATGATTTATAGAGCATAATTCTTCACTAACTCAGGGGATGCAGCGCTAACCTACGGGCAGCTCGTAGGCGCGTGTCCTGTTTGTCTGGAATATTTGTGAGGGAGAATAACGCGATAAAATAAGGCCAATTAAAAGGTACTGTAAGGAGGTACTGTAAATCTGGCATTTCATAATTCAAACATTTTTGTTTCTCATTACACAGTTTTTAGAAGTTACATCTGTTTCACACCTAACGTCTGGGCGAGTCCCCAGCTTCACACCCACGTAGACAGCTTCCGTCTCGTGACGTCGCTCCCGTTGCTCCTGACGCGCTGCTCGTACCACGCGCTCTCTTCACCGCTCGGGTTTCTGCACCATAAACCCCCCGGTCCGGCTCGTCTATCTTCCTCTTTCTCCTGCTCTTAATCTCCCTGCTCTCTCACTCTCCGTCTCGTCCTAGCTTCACTTTTAGGAAGTAAAATAAAGGCGAGGCCTGATTTCAGACTATGGTGAGGGGTCAAAAATAACGAAGGACTTTCCCGCAGCTTAGCAACAAAGGGCCTGAGGACAGACTGAAGGGTCTGAAGGGAGTGTATCTCCACAGGGAGGGGTTTTAGCATTACGCCACAGCTATACGGTTTAGTTTGTTTTGTAAAGAGGGTACAGATAAGATGCCAATTTTAAACCTAAAAAGTGAGGAAAAGATCCACTACATCATTCAGTCATCCATCCATCCATCAATCCATAAATCCATCCAAACACCCAATCATTCATTTATTCATCCATCCATCCAAACACCTAGTTATTCAGCCTATTCATCCATCCATCTACATATCTATTCTATTATCCACAAAACCGTTCACCCCTGCAGCCCCCAACCAGGCTTTCATCCATCTATTCTTTGACCCACTCATTAATTCTTCATGCCCCTACTCTGTCCTTTCATTTATTAACTCCCATTCATCTCCACTCCCATTCAGACACTCATCAGTTCATTCATCAATGCTTTCATGCATTCATACATCAACACGATAATTAATTTTCCTGTCCATCCAATTAACTTCAATTCAATTCAATTTTATTTGTATAGCGCTTTTAACAGGTCACAAAACAGGTTTACAGAATTAAAAGAAAATATGGAAATGTGTCTGAAATGTGACAAAATGTGTATGAATCAGAATGATCAGATCGTCCCTGATGAACAAGCCGAGGGCGACGGTGCTGAGGGAAAAATCCCCTGAGATGGTAATAGGAAGAAACCTTAAGAGGAACCAGACTCAACCGGGAACCCATCCTCATCTGGGTGATAACGGATAGCAGGGATTGATCTGCAGTCATACTGTGTGTCAGGAGGCTGGAAGTTCAGTATAACAGGAGATGTGGAGAAGTTCATATGGAGTCCAGTTCGTTATTGGAGGCTCAGGTAGACTGTAGGAAACTCCGGTCCTGAATGGAGTCCAAACATGCTTGGCTAAATAAATAGGTTTTTAGCCTAGACTTAAACACTGAGACTGGTGTCTGAGTCCAGAACATCTGTTTACCATACATCTATCCATCTACCCAGCATCTGTCCACACACCCACTATTCAATCAATCTATCATTCACCCATTCTTCCCTACATGTCCACAACTCAGTCATGCACTCATCCACTGATTTCATCCGTCCGTATTTTATCTCTTTTCGTCCATTCATCCATTCACCTGCTCATCCATTCATCGACCTCCCTCCCTGTCCATCCTTCTGTACATAAACCCAGTTATCCACTGAACCATTCATCCATTCGTCCACCTCCTCCAGACTGAAATGAAGTTGAAGATAGAAACCCGTACAGGAGACGTTAGTTAATTTTTAATAAAGTGTTTATTTTAATTAGGAAGGAACGGCTGATATTTAAATACTCGAATATGGTTCCTGCTGCGGCGCTAAACTGTAAAACAATGGCGAATCCGAGCGAATGCTTCAGGTGGTAACGAGTTGTTTAATTCATTTTTCTCCCATTTTATCACACATTTATTTTAATAACACGAAATGAAAGCAGCTTGATTAAGTGACAAATTGTTTTTGCGTTAATGTCGGTGTCTCGAGTCGTAGCGGTGTTTGTAATTAGCAGCCTACTAGAGCGACTCGGCGGGGTTTAAAGCGTGCTTTTATGAGTTTTGCTTTAAACAGTAAAGTTACAATTAAATATGATGTTCTGCATCATTAGTTTCACAATATTATTTATTTGTGTAGTTCAATTTAAATTTATTTGTGTAGCGCTTTTAACAACGCGGTCCCAAAGCAGCTTTACAGAACTAAAATATAAATATGTGGCATATTTAAATATGATTAATAATTTAGCTTTACCAGACAGAAAAGCAGGAGGTCTTTTCTGGGGAAGCATCAACTGACACCGTCGACTTCACGCAAGAAATGTAGTCGGGAAAAACGTCCTGAATGCGTGTGATGTTAGGGCATTTAAATGCTTGGTGAAGTTGCATGATTAAAATAAACTGAGCAGTAAAAACCAGGGCCCGTGTTTACTGCGTGTCTCAGGATTGCACTTAAAGTTCATTTTAGGACTGAAAATATTCCTAGCTCAGAGTAGGACATAAAAGTTGTTGATGAAGCTTCCTACTCTTATTTTCAGCGAGGAGTAGGACTGCACCAAAGAAAAGTTGATGACATCACGTCAAGTAGGCTGCATGTTATAGTGGGTGAGTTTACAGGTTTTTTAGTTTTAAACTGTAGAAAAGGGAAACCCTGAAATCAGTGGCAGTGTGTGAAAGCTTTATGTACACAGACTAAACTTAGACGTGTGACTCGATGGCATGACACCATCCTAATCAGACTGCTCCAATCACAACTGTTGAAAGCTTTTAGCTTGTGGAGGAGGGAGTAAAATGTAAATAAATAATTAAAGTAAAATTCTGCCCTACTCTTATCTCTAAAGATAAAAGTGAATAGAGGCGATTTGTGTAAGTATCAGTGCCACCTGTCAGTTTCCCGCACGTACCCCTGAGGAGGGTGAAACACGGACACGCCGTGTCAATAAAGTGATGAAGTGCTGCTTAGAACAGAGAATCTAAAAAAAAACACTATTTAAATCGATCAAATAATTTAATATTAACACATAAAATGTATATTTAAATACGATTATTTTAATGTGTGTGCCATTGATGATGCCCATGACTCGTTTTTCATTGATTTCACGCTGTGTCTCATGTATGAATCTGCACATGATCTGCAGTGCCGTAAGAGCAGCTGTTACTAAAAAAAAAAGCGTAAAGTATCAGTCACCTGCAGAGATGGTATACAACATGTTTGTTATTGGACCAGTTACATACCGCACGCGATGTAAAAAGAAAAAAAAAATATATTTTTGTCCAAACGTCTTGTATGAGCTCTGTGTCACTCAGTGTTACTAGAACATCACTTCTCCGTGTGCTTCTCTGCCTGAACACCATTTCCTCACTACTCCTAACTCCTTATGTTGAGAAGTAGCTCTTACTCCTACTCCTAAGAGTAGGACCAAGAGTGGCGTCATTCTGAGAATTTTTGGCCACTTAGGAGCGATTTTCTTCTCTGAGACGCTTACGGGCCCAGAGCCATGTTTAATAGTTAAAGTAAGAGCAGTTACACACACACACACACACACACACACACACACACACACGTGACAGAGAGAGAGAGAGAGTAAAAATATGTACACTATACACATACACACATATCTAATCATGTCTGAGCAGGGGACTGTAAGCCGTTACTCTCTGCTGTGCCGACACTCGAGGAGTTTTTCAGGGTTCGGCCGCGGCGCGAGTGTGACGTCTGCGCTTATCTCACCGCAACGCCTCGGCTCAGCTCTCTTTATCAGGAGACATCAGGAGACTCCACGGCTGTGGGCGAGCAGCAGGGCAGAACCCACAGGACGGGCAGGAACACGACAGCTGGATGTTTAAACCGTCTCACTAAATCTCTTAATCTATCATCAGATCCGATCTGTCTGTTTACATCTTTGTATACACAGATTAGAAGAGATTAGATCAGATTAGTGTAGGTTTTGAAGAGGTGTTACAGCTGATCTTCAGGCACGTCAGCATTTTTAACCTTCTCACTCGCCACATGTGCGGTTAATCGTCTCCCTCCGAACTCGCTGATTTCATTCCTTTTTATACAGGAAGTGTTTGTGTTTTGGGAATTTTAATCGAGTGACATTTCTGTGATTATCTAATGTTTCTGCAATCTTAAGACCTTGACATAACAATAAAATTGAAAAAAAATTTTTTAAGCAAAATATTGTATAATATTCTATATTCAGTATTTAATATAAAATAGGAACCAATATTTAATTTAGTTTTCCTCATAAATTTTACAGTTAAAAATGTTATGGAATAATAAAAAGAACACAGCGGTACCTCGGCATACGAGTTTAATCCGCTCGGGTTCTTAATTGAAATCCCGCATTGTTCCATAGGAAATATATATATATATAAATACAGATAATCCGTTCCAGCCACCCAGAAATATAATAAAATACCAATATTATCAATTTCCAAAACTATAATCAGATCTTTGCATGTAAATTAAACAATTAAAACATTTAGAAAAGACATGAAGAAAAATATGAATTAAATTTAACATTAAACCTCTCTTAACCTTAATTTATGATTGAAGTGACTCGGTCACTTGCACGCCGAAAATGCTTCGTATGCCAAAGCAAATTGCTTGCAAAATTAAAATTTTTAAGGCGGGTCGTTGATATGGCATACATATGTATTTTTGGTAGTTCGGTGGTTAAGGCATTGGACTATGGTCCAGAAGGTCCCAGGTTCGAGCCCCCCCCCACCACCACTACATCGTCCATGTTGGGCCCTTGAGTAAGGCCCTTAACCCTCAACTGCTCAGATGTATAATGAGATAAAAATGTAAGTCACTCTGGATAAATGCTGAAATGTAAATGGTAAGTTAAGAATCTAAATATTTTGGATAGATTTTGTGAGTTAAACGTGTGGAAAAATGATTTACCCGTTAAAAAAAGAAATAATCAGGAGGGTGACTGGTGCCTCGGAGTCTAAGATGTTCAGCTTTTCATTGGCTGAGTGAGTGAACATGGGAGCGAATGGGAGGAGGGAAGTAATGAAATGGGGGGAAAAGAAGTGATTATGAAGGTATGAAAGAGAGAGAGAGAGAGAGAGACAGGATTGAGACTGCAGAAGTGATATCGAGCAGCAGAAGTGATATCGATCTGCTTTTTCTTCCCCCACAAAATGGACACGCTTGCAATACGTGTGTGTGTGTGTGTGTGTGTGTGTCTGTGTGTGTGTGTGTGTGTGTGTGTGTGTCTGTGTTTTCACACCAGAGTCTTTTAATCGCATGTCTACATCGGAAACGCTACACTACAGCCAGGTTAAAGAGCTACTTCAGACACGCCATCAGAGTTCTTTTTTTTGCTCACGTTATCAGCTTTCACTTCATATCTGAGAGCTTTTTATAATTCAATTTAAGCCCCACCTCCTTTCCGTCTCACTGTTTACAGTCTTCAGGTTTAAATGTGTTTAAAAGCATTCTGCATTTAAAAAAATATATAATTGTTATATATGTTATATTGTATAAATATATATGTTTTTTTTTTACCGTTGCTATGGTTACCAAGGTTCACTAAGTGTCACCCGCTCTACAGTCTGTAAGATGAGATGGACGTAAATAAAGTTAGTTTTATGAAAATACAGCAGTAAAAATTTTTTGTTCATAAACTGCTTCCTGTTTCTCACAGGCTGGGTGCCGCACCGGATTATGGCATGTGTGTGCTCCAAAACAAACTAACAAACACAACAAAAGCTAGTTCTTATCGGTGCGGACGATTCACGAGAACAGCTTTAAGATTTACTTACAGCTCCGCCTTGATGTGAAACGCTAAGGCGAGGTTTGTGGGCGCTTTCTTAACAGCAGGACTCGGTGAATACTTTGTTTGTTTGTTTTGTGCTGCCACATTATTCATGCAAGCGGCGTTCAGGTCAAACCGTGTGCTGAAATTTCTGGTAAATTAGGGTGTAAAAGCGATTGACATTTACAGAAGACTTCAAGCACAGTACGGTGATGAGACTCTGTAAAACATTTGAACCCTGCGAACGTTTTAAAGAAGGCCGTAGGTGTGTGAATGACGATCCTGAGCCGAGGAGGATCGCAGCCCACTGCAGTCGTTCCCGTGACCATGCAGCGAGTGAAACGTCTGATCGTTGGCTGGGAGTTTATTGCCACGTCCCCCCCGTACAGTCCTGACCTCGATCTAAGACATTTACGCATGGAGTTCCTGAGAGGCCTGCGTTTCAGACGTGAAGCAGGCATAGCTTTAGTGTATTGAGAAAACATGCTACCTTGATGGTGTCCAAGCTCTAGTGAGACACTGTGATAAGTGCATTAGTGTATCAGGGGATTATATAGAGACATAAAGGGAGTTTTTACTCTCAGGACTGAGTTCTGTTATTCTGTACAATCAAAAGTCCCACTTTGACTTGAACGCACCTTGTTTATCACATCCTTATACTGTTTATTTTTCGTATTTTAATAACATTGTGTCATCATTTGCCGTTTATTGTTTCCATGAGCTTTATTGTTGACAGTCAGTACATCGTTTGTGTTCGTGTCGCTGAAGTGATTTGGAACGCTTCACAAATCCTAAAGGCCGCAAAGTTGCATTCACAACGCAACGTTACACTTCAGGCTCGTGTGTTTGGCACAGTTTCACGTTATTCGAGTTTAATAATTTTCCTCTGAACACTTATTACTTTCTTTTCAAACCACAAACTTGTCGAACCACAAATTCTTGCAGGACGAGAATTACGTTTTAATTTTTTATTTTTTTTTTCGGGGGAAATGGCCCAGGGACATGCTTCATTTTGTCCCGAAGGACAATGTCCACGAACCGTCCTGTGAAAAGATTTGGACGTTGGACAAGCACAATATTGTTGCACACTAAGCTGTCCTATATGGGGTGCTGTAGTGGAACTGACTTCTCTCGCTTCTTCTCTTCTCTTTGCTGCGTTTCGGGGCCGTGATGCACGTCACAGTAACGATCTGTACAAGAAACTGAAAAGGAAAGAGAAAAGATACAACATGTGAGATGTGATTGCTTTGTGTCCAAGTGACTTATAAAGTACATCCTGTTCACTGATCAGGATTTCTGATGTCATATTCGATGTACAGTATCAGCCAGTTGGACGCTGTATGAACGGACGTTATACTGCACATGACCGCATGAATGGGTCTGAATTAAATCCCTGAGAATGTGTCGATACAACTAGCAGACTTGGTTATCGTTAGTTTAAAATGACTTGCTATTACGATGTCCCACAAGCCTGAAGTGACCTGTAATCATTATTTTCTTTGTTTGTTTCTAATAAAATGGCCTTTTCTATGTAAAGAAAGTCGAGTCCAAGAGTAATTTAGCCACTAATTATTAGGAACGGGAATCACTAGGGAGCCAGACCCGATACGATGACATCACGATACCGAGACGATGGTTCTGGTTCTATAACGATTTTATAAATATCATGATTCAGTATTTTTTTTTTACAGATTTTGTTACAGTCCTAAACAAACTGAGGTACAACAAAGGAGGCCGTCCCGTGTGAATAGTTGAATAGAATGAGCCACCTGGAGGACTAGAGCAGAACAGCAGTGTTTAACCACCTCAAATGCAGACGTATGTAAATTAAAAACCAATAAAAAAAAAAGATTTTGGAGTCAGTGTGGTGATACGTGAATCGCCAAACACACGAATCACGAAACGAAACTGAATCGATTCCCTCGGCTTCATCTCCGGCAATCACTCTTGAGATGCCTCGTGTTGTCAGGTGAGTTTTAGAATGCAGAACTTCTATGAAGGAACCCTCAAGAAAATATTTGGAAACGAGCGACAAGCGGAAGCCTGTTGCTAGGTTACCAAAATGCGTTACGGAATAGTTACGAACTCAAAACTCTAAATGCGCAAAAAGAAAGAAAAAAAAAGAAGAAAACAAAAACATTGCTGCAGTAGTAGTAAGATGGACCGTTGAGAATTTCCTGATTAAATATTAATTATATGAACTGAATTAGCCTCTTTAGTATCTATTTATTTTAGTTATTCATATTTTATGCACTGTGTGTGTGTGCATGTGAGAATTCTCCCAAAATTCTCGAAACCCCTTTTCCTACAGGATAGAACGCTGTCTCTCCCCCCACCGTTCAGCAAATGTCCCTAGGTGGAGTATAAATCGTTTAGCGCTTTTTAAATAAACGTATAGACTTTTTTAAAATAGCGTTAACATTTTAAAAAGTGTTTTAACATTTCGCTAGTTAGCCATGAATTACAGAAACGTATAGTGATATCAAGATTTATACTGTTCCTTCCTGTCAAGTCACGTTACGTAAAAAATAGCTAAACTGAGACATGAGGACTTCGATGTACATGCAGACTGTTTTACTAGCTAAAAAGAGGGGACGTTAGCATGCTGTGTGTGTGTCTCTGTGTGTGTGTGTGAACGATGCTGATTTTAAATGTAGTTAATTATACTTGCCGTGTTTAATACAGTAAACCTCAGATATTTTATATTTGTACAAGAACGGTATTGAGGCGGGTTTTGAATGTATTGTACCTAACACGGGTTGCTAGGTTACTGAGACACGCGAGATGGAATAAAGAGCAAAGGAGGACAGCGTGCAGAGGAAATGAAACCTGCCGGGTTTTTAATTAAAAAAATTAAATAAACTCCGCATCAATAAGTTACTTTTGGAGGAACTTTTTTCGTTTGTTTTATTGAATCAGACTGGATTAGTTGTATTTGGGAGCTGATATCTCTGTCGTGAGAATTGCTAACGTTCGCATCCTGTAGGATTTTTTTGGGGAAGTATAAACAGACTCCAGGAAGCGCTCGCTCGCTCTTTCGTCTCAAAGAATTGAAAAGCTGAATGTGAAGCAAGAAAATGGCTTTGTGTGTGTGTGTGTGTGTGTGTGTGTGGGCCTGTGGAAGTTGAGTGTGCGCACTCATGTGTAGAAGGATGTGTTGAAGGTCAGAGGTGGTAGCTTGGTGTTGCTGTGTCTGTGTCCGCTGTTGCCAATTTTTTCCCCCGTCTGATAAATCCGGCTCTGGCTGGACGCTGTGGTTTTTTGGAAGGTCGTTCTCTTTCGCACTTATGTCCAGTGACGCCGGATTCGAGCCAAAAACTCCTTTGAAATGTCCTTAAACGCCCAGCTGTCACCTTCTTCCAGTCAGAGACCCCCCACCAGCTAGCATGTGGCGTTAGGCGGAGAAAGCGATGAGGATAGCGTGCGGCACTCGATTCCTCAGTTTTTCCCCAAATATGTCATCATAAATAAAATGTTTACCCCATACAGTAACTGCTTCGTAAACAAGCAACTTTATAAAATGGTATTATTTCACGTGACTAGCATAGACATTTAGCTAATTATAGCAATTTGCAACGATAGCATGTTATATATTTTACTTCCTGTCAATGCATATTATTAAAGCTAGCTAAAAACCATGAAACTCAAGTAATTTTTTTTCTCACAAGCATAAAACAAGGTGGGGGGGCATTAGCATGTTGTGTTAGCTTTGCTACGTTTAAATGTTCCCACTGAGATATCTCATTATTATTTTTCATGCTTCATTCACTTATAGTAGCTTAAAGAGAAAGAATCAAGATTAGCTCTCATATAACAGATATGACTAGCATGTTAACTAACAAGCCATAGTGTGTTACTTAATTAAATGTTTTCAGTTTACTACTAGCTAGCATGTTATAAACAGTGGGAAAAGAGAGATGATTAGCATGCTAGTTGTTTTATGTAAATGTCTGTGTTAGCTGGCTGCTACTGTAGCTGTTTGTTCTGCCTGTCGTTCATTAGCATAATCCAGTAAGCTGACGTTGATTTTTTTTTTTTTTTACTTGCTATTACCAGCTAGATTTTATGTCAATTTAAAATCACAGCTAGACATTTTAAATATGGATGGTAATCCTTTTTGTAAATTTAGATTTTTATGTATTTTTTGTGGTTGGCTGACTATTAAGCACACTAATTCCTGTCAGGTTGCATGATCTAGCTCTGAAATGAAAACTAGCTAGAGATGGGAAAAGATGTTGCTCCTCAGCATTTTTTTAATACATCATTATTAGCTAGTTTGGATGCTATAATTAAGCTGAAAATGAACCCTTAATTCACAAAGGATTTTTTTTGTTGGGACATTTGAAAAATATCATTAATTTAGGTAAACTGTCCTTGTTGTTTATAGCTAGCTTTTTAACTCACTCAAAAACAGTATGGCATTGTTGGTCAAGCTAATTAAGCTAATTATCTAGCAGCCTAGCTGTGAAGATTTGGAATAATTAGCAGGCTAAGTAATTCCGGTCAGGTTGTATGACAGCTAGCTAAACTCATCAGTGTACAACAATTTCTGATATTTTAGAATGATAAGTTTTTTTGTTGTTGTTAGAATTTTTTCCACTGTAATTGAATACTGTTTGTTAGCAAGCTGGCTAATTATTGTGGGGTTTTTTTTTCTTCTTTTTTTATTAGGTAACTGATTATGGAGGCCTGAGATTACAACTTTTTTAGTAGCTAGTGATAGCTAAGGAACGCTATTTCATACCAGTGCTGTTGATGAATTTAGCGTACTTTGATATTGTTTTGAAAAAAATGAATCCACATTTTAACTGTAAATGAACGTTTGTCAGCATAACTGGATAGACGTATGTTACAGAGCCACAAGGGGAAACTTGGGTTTTATTCTGGATTTGTATCAAATATAATAACTTTTTTTAAACTGACCTTGATGCAGTGTGTGTGTTTACTAGCTTTTCAGCTGATGGCACAAACAGTATGAGCTACTTAAGAAGCTAGCTGGGAAGACTTGGCAAGATTAGCAGGCTAAGTCAATTCTGTCAGGTTTTACATATAAGCTAATTAAACTCAACAATGTAAATTTCTGGCATTGATGCGTGAGGTGATTAAGATGTCTAGAAAGCTAGCTAGAATGTTTTGACTAGATTGGTAAGCTAACTGATTTGTAGCTAGCTAAACTTTACGATAATTTAGAAAGACAAGATTACAATGTTTTAGTAATTTTTTTTTTGCTGTCATGGACTTAATGGTAGCTATGATGCTAGTTAAATCTTAAGAATTGTGTATCGTGTATGACTGATTAGATATACGCGCCAAGATAACAAAAAAAAAAAAAAAAGATTTCAGGTCAGATTGGGACAAACGCATCATACAGACCCCCCAGAGAGCGAAACCAGCATCCTGTCCGCCCCGTGGCTGAGGTAAGCGCTCGGTATCAGCCATCTTGGCTCCGTCTGTTATTATTGGCTGCCGTTCAAAAGTCTAGACTCGGAGTGAGTCTCGGTATTGTCCAGCCTGAGGCCGTGTTTAGAGACAGTGTGTGTGTGTGTGGTCGGTAAAGAAAGTAGTGCTTTAGATTAGTCATTAGAGCCCATGTTGAGTGAGTGCTTCAGATTCCTGTTGGAAACCATGAGGTAATGCATTACTGAGAGAACTGAGAGATAAAGACTCGGCGTGGGTGTGAAAGAGAGAAGAAGAAGAAAAAAACAACGTGTGCACAATGACAGTCCGTTCATTGCAGGTTTCTAGTGAGAGGGGAAAAAAACAACAAAACAAAATAAAAAATCCTTTCTGTGTGTGTGTGTCGATGGTTATCATGTTGTATTTATGAGAACCTCGAACCTTATAAGAACCTTACAAGTGTGAGCTCTTCACGGCTTTCTGGAAGCGTGAGCTCGCTCTTAGCCGTGCCACGTCTCCGGTGTCGGCTGGTCTGTAAGCGAGCGTCAAGGTTTTACTGTAGAGGCGTTCACTACGTTCCTGGAACACACACACACACACACACACATTGAAAAAAAAAAAGTTAAGTTAAGACATTATTTATATAGCATTGAATCTAATTTATATATAAAATAAAAATCTGTAAATACAAATACAAAATAAATGTCATTTATTTTGAAAGTAATTAATTTAAAATAAATGTAATATATTACATTTTTTATATTTCACATTTTATACTATAAAATTATAAAACTATAACTTTTTTATTTTTACATTTTTATAAAAAGTAACACAAAAAATGAATGAAATACATATTTTATGTCTTTGTGGTGTATGGTTTTATTTTTTTATTTTTATTAATTTGTTTACATTTTATAAGAAATAAAAATTCTACCTAGAAGTTTTAATTGGCTCGCCAGTTTATTAGAAATAGGCTCATTTGTGCAAATAACCATCCAGGAAATCTCATGGCAGCATGAAACCGTCTAGGCACGGGCTCACACTTATACTCCGGAAAATCCACTTACAGGGCACTAACAGAGATTGCACAGAACATTGTGGAAAAAACAAACAAACAAATTTATAAACGAACCATCCAGCATAACGATCAGACTGGGTTGAGCAGACAGGGTCACATGGTGCCGAACAACCACTCGTTACAACCACGGTGAGCAGAAAAGCATTGCAGCTCACTCACACTTTGCACGTCTACGGTTTACAGAAGGGAGAGCAACACGGCATCGCGCAACGACACGATAATTATCAAACAGTTAAAAAATATGGCTGGCACATGTCCATCAGTTTTGGTTGGGCGGGGCTTGAAAGACTCAAATTCGTGATTCGTGATTTTACAGGTTGGCACAACACACCGGTTATTTCACTTCCTGTTCTTGACCGTAGGTCTGTTGCAGCTGGCTAGTCACTCATTATCGACGTCAGTGTCAGTGTAGCCAGCATGATTTCTTCGAGACAATCTTTTAACAATCATTTGCATGTTTTCTGGCTGTATGTCGTGATGACGACGAGTCTATGAGGTCAGATCTGCTTGTTAAGTTGTTAGCTGGTGACGAAGCGGTTAATACAGCCTCGTCAGCTAATGCTAGCTTCACGTTGGCAGATCACTCGACAGTCTCTTGCCGCGTTCCTCCCCACCCCATGCCCTTTTCTTCTTTTGCACCGTTTGGCCCTTCTCAGCGCGTCTCCTTTCTGTCTGCGCTTGCTTTTAATTAAAGAAGACGCGCAGATGGGAAACATTTATCATTAATTAGAATTCACAATTTTTCTATAAAATAATCATGATACGTTTATGCTAAAGTAGTGAGCGTGTATCTCGGCTAATACTTTTTTGGATTTGGGTGTAAAGGGGTTTAATTAAGCACAGCTGAGCACTCTCACACACACACACACACACACACACACACGCACAGTCTATAATCCAGTCCAGGTCTACCTGGGTGGTCTACCACAGATTCCCCTGTTTTTCTTGGTTGCCAGCTTCAAACACACGCACACATGTGCACACACGCGCACACACACACACACACACACACACACGCTTGTCCCTGCAAATAACACGTCCACCCAAGCCTTTTTAGCAGTGTGCAGTCAGGACAGAAGATTGAGGTGGAGACCTGAAGTGACGTCTTCGGCTACGTTAGCGTCGCGTCCATGTTGTATTGTTTCTCTTACTTTCCGTCCATTCAAGCTGAGTTTTTTCCCCCTTTTATCCCCTCTTATTAATTTTAAAAGAGTGCCGGAAAAAAACAGTCTGGTGTACAAGTGACCAGTTTATAGCCAAACCTCATTACCGTGTGTTTCTAACTTCGGCCTTAAACAAAAGGCCGCGCTTACACCGTCAACTGTATATACGATATAATTTCAATACCTTATCGCCAAGTGTGCGTTGTGGCTCGGACAGTCTGAGTCTAACATAACTTAAAGTGACTTAATTCCAAGTTAAAACTTTTTTCTCTTCTGAGTTCAATCAGCTACAGTGTAACTTCTCAGCATTAAGCGGATTAACTATAAGCGGATGGAACGTTGTGTCCACTTGTTCTTTAATTTTTTAATGTAACGTGATGTAATTATGCTGCTCCATGGAAGCAGTGTGTGTGTGCGTGTGTGTGTGTCTGTTATTGGTTAACTGGATCCAAATTGCGTGCTGTGTGTGTGTGTATGTCTGACTATGTGGGGTGAGTCAAAGGCCTCCACTAATGTGTGTGCTGAACCAGAGCCAGCTGCTTCTAATCTGCTCACCACCATGTCCTTCACTGTGTGTGTGTGTGTGTGTGTGTGTGTGTGTGTGTGAGAGGGAAAGAGAGAGTGGGTGGTATGGGACTGGTGTGTG
>JAOVVA010000048.1:3646933-3665411 GCA_028565275.1 Leiocassis micropogon | reverse complement strand
TGTGTGTGTGTGTATATGTGGATGCATTTGTGTGTGAGTGAGTGTGTGTGTGTATGTATATTATATAAAATGTATGTGTGTGTGTATTTGTGTTACGTGTCTGTGTGTGTATGTACATGTGTGTGTATGTGTACGTGTGTCTGTGTGCGTGTCTGTGTGTGTGTGTCTGTGTGTGTGCGTGTGTGGTCTGATGCATCTGTAGTCAGTCACAGGTCATTGTTCATGGCTCATAATCATTTTACTTTACCAACTGTTCCACCTCATCAGTAATGTATATGCTTATGTGCTTGTTGCCACGGTAACGTCTGTTTTTATTTTTCTGCTTTTAATTGAAACATTTCCGTACGTGGTTCTTTGTTCTCAAACACACTGGGAATGCAGGCGTGTAATACTTAGTTCGGCAGATTCCATGGTGCAAAAAAAGTGAAAAATCTTAGCAACCTTATCCTCAGCCCCATCTACTTGGGTAATATGTGCAATTTTGTGAAATATCGTCATTCCGAGGACTTTTGGTGCATCACTACAAAATCGGGGTCAGAATACTCACAGTAGGAATCCTCAGATATGGCCGCCACATGTCAAACAAACACAGGGCAACGTCCAGGTCTGAAAAATGAGTTCAACGTGTCATAAAGGTTGGCAAAATGTGCAGTTCCTCGATTGTCCACTGGGGGCTAACTCCGATAGTGAGTCAATCGCCTCTGTGTTAAAATGTTGTAAAAAAACCTGTTAACATGTAACCTGCTCCAAAGAACGGTTTTGTCTCCATAATGAGATCCGTACGTGGGAGAATTTTTATATTACTTATCAGTTAAAAGCCATAAAATTATAATAATTAGGGGTGGCCGATTTGAGAGACTGCTGCGCTGCAAATGTCAAACCTCTATCTGTCTGCTTTGTATCACTTTAGCTAACCAGCTAACCGGAATCATTGTAGTTTAACTACAGAATCTTGTTCTGAGGATGTGCAGAAGGTTTAGCGTGGTCAGATTATTTTTTTTCTTTTGCTAGAAGACGGAAACGGGAACAACACCACACATCGGTGTGTTCATTAGTCTCAGCAAGCTAACGCTCTTTATTGCGACAGTCCAGACGTATACCATTGATGTGATAGTAATAATTCTTTGAGTTCCGCAGACTTGATCTGATGCGAATCTCTTGCGACGGGGCAACTCATGGGGTTCAAACGGTTTGGTTTATTGATCATGGAGAATTTATACAATTTTTTATTCAAAAATATCAGGATAAGCCAGGTGACGTAAAATTAATTACTTTCATCATTTTAATCCCACAGCAACTTCTGGCTTAGATGTATTATATTAAACCATAACTGTACCTAAAGACAAGATACAGTTATAACAGCTTACACAAGCACCAAAGAAGTGCGTATTAAGAAATCATGAATGATTTTTCACACTGCATAAACACCTGGATTTGTAATTTATAGTGGATTAGTAATTAACTCCCAATCAAGCTAATTGCTAACTACCTCACTTTCCTGCTGATTTTCCCCGACGGTTCTCGTACACTTCTTTACGCTTGTCTGTAAACATGACCAGGATTATTCCCACTCCCGCAGAGACCGGGGTTTGAGCCGCATGTGCCGTTTTCACCCTCCCTGGGTTCGAGGTGGGATGACAATTGAAGAGCAGATTCAGGCTTTTGAGGCGTTTTTTTTTTTTTCTTTCCTTTTTCCACCCTCAGACGTCTATGGAGATTTTTTTCTTCTTTCTTTCCCCCATGAAATCATGTCTTTATCTTGGTGGAACTTCTTTATTTCCTCCAAATATGTAGTTCCTGTTTTGTTTCGGTAAGTCTGTTAATAACGCATTTAGATCCCAAACACACATCCTTCCTGTTTCACTGGCTGAGTCGACTTCCCTACATGACTTGGAAGTTTGTAAGTAGTAGACCAGTGTAGACCGTGAGAAGCAGTTTGTTGGTACAGGCACCAGAAAAGGCAAGGGTACCAATACTTAAAAGAATATCTTTCATGCGAATGCTTGCAAGTAATCTTAAAACTCTAAAACAAAAGTATCGTTAGTACAAAACCCCCCAAAAAAGAAAACCCAGGGTAGTCTGTATGAAGTCCCACGCCTGTGTTACACCCTAAGAGGTGAACAGTAATCAGTTTGACCAATCAGTGATCTGTACTGTTCCTGTCTCCGCCCACATATCTGAAAACCTCTAGAAGACGTGTCTAATTTAGCGAGCTGTCCCGACCTGCACTGTCTGGTCAGAAAAGTTTTTTTTTTTTTGCTTGACATTACATCATTCCCTTTCAATCTTGCACAAAGTAAAAGCAAAATATTTAAAAAAAAATAAATTTTACATTTATATATGTCTGTATTAGAGGTGGTAAAATGTTGCAGTTCCTCTATAATCCTAAAGGTGGAGTGCTTTCAATTTTTCACACACTGGCAGGGAGCGCAGTATCCTGAGTATCGTGATACTTCCTTCGCAATAAAAAAATCTAATCGCCACCTACAGTAGATATCGTGATCTCGTTCGTCCCGGGTGCTCCCTGGTGAGTCCTATCCCTAAAGAAAACAGAGATAGCTTTATATGCAATAGCTAGCGAATTTCCTGCTAGTTATTTATACTTAAGAAGAGTCTGGCAGAGTAAGCGGGAACGCTAAACATGAAACCTGTAGCTTCACGCTCTTAGCTAGCTAATGGCCTGCTAAGCTAATTGGTTAACAAGGACAATGATTAGCGATACATTACAGATCATACAGATTTTTTTTTTTACTTCCTTATTCTGTAGCTACACGTAGGAATTTCTTACTAACGTCAAAAACCTTAACATGCACACACAGGATTATGGGAAATCCACTTTATTTAACCAATCAATTAATGGTGTGCTGTAGGGATGTTTTGTAAGGTTTTGTAATGTAAAAGTTGCCGCTACACTAGGAATGAATTACAATAATTTAATTCTCTCGAATGTTTAGCTGGGCTAAGCAGTGCTGTAGGCAAAATGTGGAATATTTAGCAGAAATTAAAATATAATGTAATATAAACATCACTGGATATCACAGCAATGTAAAGAGCAACAAACAAACAATTTGTACCATCGCACATGCCTACTCCATGCTAACTGTTTTCTGAAACGTCTCTTTTTTAACAATATGATAACGTCTTATTAGCATATTTTTCTAAAAACATGTCTGATGGTTGAGGACACTTACAGTTCGTGAATTTTAAATACACCGAGATTTTTTTTTTCCTTGAGACTAGCACAACATCAAGTTCCAAAGAAACACGTTTCCTCAATCGCTGCTTTATGTCAAGTCGACAAATCCTCGGGATTAGCGCTAATTAAGCCCTCGAATTCCTCCACGCCTCGTTTGGCAGATCATTAAGTCACTCTTTCAGTTAGAAAGCGAGTCGGAGAGAGGGATCTCGTCACCTTCTGGTCTTCGGAGGTGACCTTAATTCCCTCCGAGCGCTTAATTAAAGCGAGCAGCCGTGTGAATCCGGATCCGCTCAGCCCGCCGCGTTCCTCTCGTCCGTGGCTCGGCCTCGGAGATGAAGTTTCAGCCGAACCGTCTTGGAGAGACATTCAGATTTGACGTGTTATTTTTCGCTCCGGGTCTCTCTTCCAGGCTTTAATTAGCTCGAAACGCAGACACATTCATCTTAATCTGAGTCAACCGCATCATCTGCCAGCAGCGATTCGTTGTGAAGCGCTAATCTTGTTCGCATTAGCTTCCAGCGGCGTTTAACGTGAACTTTGGATGAAGTGTGAAAGCGAGTGGATCTGACAAGGACTGTGACAGAACATGCAAAAAGTGAAGTCAGGAGTGAACTGGATAGAAACATAAACATTTTGTAAAACAAAACCATCTTGAACTGTTTGTTTTGTTAGCAAGCTAGTTAAATCGATCGACTTCTCTTTTTGCTTGACCATCTTGTTTTTGTCTTAGCAGCTATCAGGCAACGTAGTTAGGCTTAAAGTCAATTTAACTGGACAGGAATTAGCAAAACCAAGCATCAGCTGTGCCGTTGTCAAGGTAACGGGTGTAAAAGAAGATGCTTGTCATAAATCGTGCACCAGAACATGAACGATCGGCGATTAGAGACGTTCTAAGTAGAAGTTAACGAAAATGCGAACAAGAGACCTCCAAAATTACCTCAGGTTTCTGCTGAACGTTATTATTGGTTTCAGAGTAAAGTGGTGGGCGTGGCACGCTGAAGCGGGAGTGTGAACATATCCTTTCTGTTCAAAATAAACAAACATCGACTTCTTCAGGCAGCTGGTTAAACAAAGAACCCACAAAAATCTGATCGAGTTGTAATATTTTGACAAAACAAAGTTTGATTTTTGTTATTTGCATAAAGAATTCTTTTGTTTTAATTTGTCTGATATTTGTCATTCTGTCTGTACAAAAAATAGTTTTGAACTTTATTCATTATTTTAGAAAGGCAATTAATTTTCAATTAAAAGAAAAACACAAAGACAAAACACAGAAAAACAACAAAGGAGAAAAAATAAAGATAATGGGTGACTAAAACGGGAAAAAATAAGAAAAAAAATTACAAGTTGACAAAAAAAACAAATGAGTAAAGTACAAAGGGAGAAAAAAGGTAAGAAAAAGGAAAGAGACAAGTTACAAAAAATTAGAATTAAAAGAAAAGCAATAAAGAGTGACTTTTTAAATAGTAATAGAATAAAATAAGGATGTGTGGGCGTGTACTAATCTGCATAATCGTAGATATTCATAGCTCACGGTGTGTTTAATAAGGGTGAATATGTACAGATTTTTTAAATGGTTTATTAGTTTAAAACAGTTAGTATGTTAATGATTCGGGTTCTGTCTGAGGAAAGTGCACGAAAGCTGAAGCACCACAGGGACGTTAAAGGTGCGCGGAGAAGGTGAAGGTGTGGCAGCTGAGGTTTAAGCATTTGCACACTTTCAGCTTCCGCTCCTGAAGGTGCTGAAGATCCTGAAAGTGCTGAAGATACTGAAGGTGCGGGAGGACGCTAAATTGAGTTATAAATATGATTTTTTAATCAAAATATCATAAAACATCTTGTGATTTGTTTTAAATATTCGAAATCTATTTTTGAAAATTTGTCACTTTAAAATATAATTTTCTTTCTTTCAATAAATTAATTATAAAAACTGACATTATTTTTTCATTCTTGACATTGATTTTTTTAATTTTTCCTTAAAATATTGTTGACTTTTTCCTTGTTGAGAAAAAAAAAAAATTCTCAGTCTTTGTTTTTTTTTAAACTTATAATATACATATATAAGGACTTAAATTACACGCAAAGTCATGATTCAAAGTTCGTGGCTTTATTTGTTCCTTAGAATTGAACTAAAAATTCTTTGCAGAAACCCCTGCAATTTCGTGGAGACCGCAAACTTCCTCCGCAATTTTTTAAAATGACTTTTTCATGGCAATATATACTATTTTATGCGTTTTAGCGCTACACTGTTGTTGTTGGTCTTTCGGCTGCTCCTGGCAAGGGGTCGCCACAGGGGACCATCCGCTCCACACACACAAGCTTGGCACAGGTTTTACACCGGATGCCCTTCCTGACACGACCCCTCCCATTTTATCCGGGCTTGGGACTGGCTGGGATTCGAACCTGGGCCTTTCACATAGAAGGTCAGAAACCTACCGCTGAGTCACCAGTGCCCTGAGCGTTTTAATGCTACAAAAAGTACAAGATAATTTACTATTTTTAATGTTTTGGAAGCAGATTTAGGGTTTAAACTATACAAATAGGCATTTATTTGTAATTTTTTTTACCACATCCAAAATTTGGCTTTTTTTTTTTTCACATTTCTCGGGTGTTCGAGGAACGTAACCCCCGCAAATTTCGAGGGGTGACTTTACACCTGTTTGTAACATATAGGATAATTTTTTTATTCACATTTTTTTTTCTCTGGAAATATTGACTTTTTCTTGAAATTTCACAGTTTCATTCCGGACATGTTGCACTTTCACAGGATGATGCTGATTAATTCTGTTCTAGTTGATTAAAGACAGGACTGATCACAGAAATCTCGGTGGTGATTTGTGGTTGTCTTTGGGACGTGCAATAGTTCGGGTGTGTGTGCGTTTGTATCAGTTGTGTAGCGCGGTTGCGTTAGAGGAGTGCTCCTGAGCGTGAAGAGTTTACAGATATGAATCGATCCGGTCGTTTGGGGAGAAATCCGAGCTGCGAGGGGGTGAGGCGAGGGCAGAGAGGTTCAGGGGTAACCGGAGGAGGAGAGATTTGGATCGGGTTGTGTGACAGATGTAATTCACCCAGATGGGCCGACCCCGGTCTCAGCCTTCTGTGAGGCACAAGTCATTAAGTGATTGAGTTTCCTGAATGTTCAGCAGATGTAGTGCCTCAAGGCAGCTCACACACACACACACACACACACACACACACACACGTGCATAAACAGAGCAGCCCTTTCAGCTGGCTGTGGAGCGGTGGTGCCGTGTGCTGCTCCAGGTGGAATGTCTGCATTGTCCCGGTGTGCACTCGGACTCTGTGGCGTTCACTCGGCTCTAAGGTTTCAGCAGCAGCTGTTCCGGCACCTTTATCTTCCCTCCACACCTTCATCTTCCTTCCACATCTTCATCTTCCCTCCACATCTTCACCTTCTCCGCGCACCTTTAACGTCCCTGTCATGCTTCAGCTTCCGCTTCTCAGACAGAAACCGAATCATTAACATCTACACAGAACTGCGAAAAAATAATACTAACTAATAACTAAACTAATAAACCATTCAAAAAATCTCAACATATTCACCCTTATTAAACACCCAGCAGCTATGAATATTTATGATTATGCAGATTAGTACACGCCCACACATCCTCATTTTTAAAAAATTATTATTTAAAGAGTCACTCTTTATTGCTTTTCTTCTAATTTTTATTTTATGTAACTTGTCTCTTTCCTTTTTTTCCCTTTCATTTGTTTTTTTTCTCAAATTATTTTTTTCTTCTTTTTAGTCACTCATTATCTTTATTTTTTCTTCCTTGTTTTTTTTTTAAATGTTTAATGTCTTTGTGTTTTTCTTTTAATTGAGAATTTTTTCTTTTCTTTTCTTTTTAAAATTTTCCTCTCTATTCATTTATCAAATGGATCTTTACATCCATTGTGTTTTTATTGATATTCTTCTTTTATTAAATTTTTTTGATGAATTATTTATTTTCATTTTTTTCTTTACTCATTTTTTCCCTCATCGCACTTTTTTTTCTTTTCAAGATTTTACTTTCTTTTTCTCTTTCCTCTTCTTTGTCCATGTATTTCTTTTGTTGTTCTTTACCTTCTATTATTTCCTTTTTCTTGTCTTTCTTTTTGTATCTTTTCCTACATAATGTCTTCAGTACATGAGGATTCTCTGAATCACACACTGATCCACTTCTCGTTGCTCTGTGTTACAGAGTCCTGAGGAATCAGATGGTGTGGGATCGGATCAGAGTTCCAGATGTGTAACCGTACCAGATGTTCCTGACTGGGTGAGTGCTGAATCTGCCCTCCACTTATCCCTTCCTCTTACACCCCCCTCACAGTGTCGTCCTGCACGGAGCCTTCGGTCACTCCCAAACCCAAAAATGTCCTCCAGACGTCCAGGGTAGGGCTGTGGTGGACTCTGAACTTATCTTGGGATACGCTGAACGCAAGGCTGGGATACACCCTGAGTCATCACACACACACACACACACACACACACACAGAGAATATCTCCTAGAGGTGTGTGTTTGTTTGAGTCACTGTATTTTAGAGCTAGGAGGAACCCTGAGGAACCCTGAGGAACCCTCCTGCACACGATGAAGAATGTGTGAAATTTCACACTGACCAGAGGTTGCATTTAAAGGCTTGAGGATTCGATCCCAATCCCAAAGCAGCTGAGTTTCGCAGTAGATGAGACGTGACGAGACGCTGCGGTTACTGTGGTTCGCGCAACTGGAACTCAGTAGCATTGTAGTATCTGCCCCGGGGTAGTCACGTTACCATGGCAACAGTGATTCAAACAACAATTTGTTGCTACTTAAAAGTAAAAATGTTGCGATGAATGATCACAATCTTTACATCTCACCTACACGCACAGCTGGCCTGTCTGTCTGTCTGTCTGTCTCCCCTTTAATGTCTTCCTGTCAAATCTGTCTGCCTGTCTGTTGATCTCTCTTTTTTTTGTCTGTCTCTCCTGGTAACTATTTTCTCTGTCTTTCGTTCAGTGTTCTGTCTGTCCTTCCGCCTTGTCTGCTATCATTTCTCTTTCTCTATCTCACTCACTCTCACTCATCTTCTATACCGCTTTATCCTGTATTCAGGGTCGTGGGGACCTGGAGCCTATCCCAGCCTATCTCTCTTTATATCTGTCGGCATGTCCTACTGTGTCTCCTGTCTATCTCTCCTTGCTCTTCTGTCTGCCTGTCTCTCTCTTGTTTGTCTGTCTCTCTTGTTCTCTCACTCTCTGTATTTTGTCTTTGTCTGTTTCTGATGTTCTCTCATTCGCTCGGTCTGTCTCACCTGTCTGTCACTTTTCTATCCCTGTCTCCCTCTTTATACATCCATCTGACTTTCTTTCTGTATATCTGCCTGTCTGTCCTTCTGTCTGTCTCTTGTTCTAATACGTCTCTCTTTGTCTCTCCGTACTGTATGTCTCCCGATATCTCTTGCTATTTGGCTTGTCCATCTGTCCTGCTCTCTCTGTCTCACCTTCTGTCTGTATCTTTACTTCTATATGCCTTTGCTTTTATATCCCTTCCTATCTGTCCTCCTGTCTCTCCTTCCATGTCCCTGTCATCCAATCCTGTCTCACTATCTGTTTAGCCGTAGACATCAGCATGCTAGCAACATTTCTGCTTTAAATGCCTATAAAATAGCACAGCTCAGTTCAAGAAGAGGTCATTTTAGGCTGTGTGTGTGTGTGTGTGTGTGTGTGTGTGTGTGTGTGTGTGTGTGTGTGAGGGAGATTCCTGTGGGAGATTGTTACTGGACGGTAATGAACTCCATTTGCGGTGCAGCGGAGTCGGTTTTCCAGCGATGGGGGTTCAGACGAGTTCGCCGCTCCGAGCTCCGGGCTTCTCTAAACACACAGCTTGTAAAAGCAATCACACACTCGCAGGCGCTCGATCTCGCTCTCGCGCTTTTTTCCTGGAGGAGAAACGGAAACGGATCTGCGGCCCACCTGGAGACGCCGGCCTTCTGAACGTGGGTGTGTGTGTGAGTTTTTTTTATTTTTTTTTATTTTTTTAACGTTTCGCTCCTGGTTCTGCTTAAGGAGGCCCTGTTTAACATCACACCACCTGAAGACCTCACACACACACACACACACACACACACACCAGAGTCAAATTAATGACATTTTCAATTGAAATTATTAACAAAACAAGTTCCTTTACTCGTCAGTGTGTCAGCTCTCGGCAGCACTGGGAGGCTTTGTCTAGCACAGCTGGTCTTTCCGTTCTTCTTCATTGTGAAACATTTCTCAGATGTTCTTGGACAGGATTTAAATCTGCACACGGGTTTTAAGTGATGTTCCAGTGAAGGGCTTTTCCACTTCAGCTCGAGTTCCCATGAAGACGCTCATGCTGGATTTTGAGGGATCGCTCTGGATCTCTGTTCTGTTGTAAAAGCCAGTCTCTCTCTCTCTCTCTCTCTCTCTCTTTAGCTTCTTGACCGGATCCTGTTCGTCCATCAAACCGTGGAGTGTTTCCTGAGCTGCCCCACAGCCCCAAAGCACAACAAATCCACCCTTAATGGTCTTTAAATTTCACCAGACATCACTCCGCAGCGATTAAATGCCCCTGTCTTATTTACATGTCGGTTTGTGATGAGGTCACAGAGAAGGTTTCCTTCTGATGACTCTTCCATGCAGACCATGTTTTTGTAAGCTCCATGTATGTGTGTGTGTGTGTGTGTGTGTGTGTGGTTTGGGTTCTTACTGTCATTACTCCCCGTGCTTGATGGGTTTCCTCCAACAGTCCAAAGACATGCAGATTAGACTAACTGGTGTTCCCAAATTGCCCAAATGAGTATGTGTGTGTCCTCTCCTGGGATAGGCATCAGCCCTCCACCTCCAACCCTGTTTACAAGATAAAGAGAGTTATTGAGACTACTTTCTGTTTAAAACTGGGGTGCCAAGACTTTCGCATACACCTCATTTTCAGTCTGTTGTATCGTTAGCTCCAGGTAATCACGAGAGAAGAGTTCAAAATGAAAAGTCGGGAGAGCAGCATGATGAATTGGAGGAAGGAAAGAAAATAAAAGCCACCATTAAAGTGAAGAAGTCATCAATGTCAGCGTGAACCCAGAACACCCTTCAGCTCCGAGCTAATTTGCCTTTATAAGCAGCGATTACTGTGTAACTGCCTAGAAACTCAAATATGCGTGTGCTCTCTCTCTCTCTCTCTCTCTGTCTCTCTCTCTCTCTCACACACACACTCTCTCGCACACACATGCCGCAAGGTCGTCTGGTATAAGCAGGCCTCGCCTGAACCTCGGTGTGCTGCCAAACCTCACACCTCGGTGATTACGGCCTGTTTACATGGAAGGGACTTTCCAGGCTGGCGTTCGTGCCCTGGTTTCTCAGAAGGGCGAGAGACGCACTGAGATACTGTGAGAGAGAGATAATGAGAGAGAGAGAGACACAGAGGGAGAGAGGGACAGTTACTGTAAGAGAGCTCCTGATATACTGAGAGAGACTTTTGACTTTTTAAGTGACCTTTATTTGTCACATTAGATCACGGATGGACAGAATGGATACAGAGAGAGAGAGAGAGAGAGAGAGAGAGATGGAGGGGGTGTTTTCCCACATCGTGCGTCATGCTGATGCTTTAAATAAGCCTGCTTTCTAGAGATGAGGCTTGAAAAAACTTATCCATGCATCACGATTCTTTTTCCTTTATTCATTTATGGATCTGGTGATTCATGTTTCGACCACATTGACTGTCTTACCTTTGCAGCCAGGTCCATAAATGTTGTAAAAAGAATTTTTTTGCCATTTGGCCTCTGTATACCACCACCGAATTTCTAATGAAACTTTTTGACTTTTGTCAGTTGGCATTAACCATGCAGGAATTACAGCCAGTTTCATACACACATTGATTCTGGTGGCTCATAAATAATGGAACGAAAGTCCTTTGCTGACAAGCTGTTGCATGGTCAGGTGTGGCCTGTTCCCTCGTTACTCCGTGACTAATCAAACAGATAAAAGGCCTGGAGGTGGACCTGAGTGTACATTTGCATTTGGTAGCTGTTCACAGTTCACTCGAACTGTCAACATGATGTCCAAAGAGGTGTCGGTGCGAGTGAAGGAGGCCGTCATTAGGCTGCAAAAACAAACAAAATAAACCCGTCAGAGAGGTAGAAAAAACATCGGGAGGAGCCGATACGACAGTTTGGAACGTTCTTTAAAAGAAGGAATTAACTCAACAACAGTAAAAGACCTGGAAGATCACAGAAGAAAGACCACTAAAGCACTGAATTCTGTCCATGGTGAAGAAGAACCCTTCTGTTGGAGGTGTGTGTGTGTGTGTGTGTGTGTGTGTGTGTGTGTGTGTGTGTGGCTGCAGAATGGTTGCAGTTCCTGAATGGTTAATGCCAAAAGTTTTAAAAAGTGTTGACTTTGCTCATATCTTGAGTGTTTCATTTCGAATTCAGTGTGGTGGTATAGACAGGCCAAAAAAAACATATTGTTTCAAAATGTATATATCTGACTATATAATAGAGAATTGGCTGATTTTTAGTCATGGCTGATCAAGTTGAACGTAACTGATCTGTGCCGCGCGCACGACAAGCTTTCGAGTGCCGCAACAGAAACACTTCTTTATGCTATTACGTTATCAAAAGTCACATGTGTTTAAAAAGCCTCTGATCTGCTACTTTTGGTCTACAAACTCCAAACTGTGAAAAACACACACCCCAGTCTCAAACACACAGAGCACATATTAAAGTCTCAAAGCCGCTCAACACGGGCTCATGTTCAACTGGAGTTTTGAGACCGTGGAGGCATTTGAGGCGGTAACACAACGCCGGTTCTTTATAATCCTACAGGTGGCGCTCTAAAGTATTCATGCGTTGCCATGCCGTGTGGTCGGAGTAAATTATTTGCTAACTAACTACAAGTCACCGTAACAGTGCCGTCTCGTTCATCAAATCGTGGAATTTTAGCCCACCGCTAGTCACAGTGGATTGCATTTTTAAAAAGTGTGTGTGAATTGATCAGGTGCTGTGTGCTGCAGCTTGTCACAGATTATTAAGGCTCAACTATCTTGTGTGTGTGAGAGAGAGAGAGAGAGAGCGAGAGAGAGGAATCAGTTTGGGATATCAAGCGTTTCTGAATGTGCTATTAACCATTAGATATCGAGATGTCGAGATCCAGAGGAGCAACATCATGATATTTATTTTTTTGTTTTTTTATGATGTTGTATTTTGGTCGTCTTTTCTTCCATCTCACATTATTCTGTGGAAATGGGCAGTACTGGTGGGGTACTTCACACACAAATGAATACAACTACACAGAACGATCTAAATGTTTAGCATTCACTGGCTAGTTAAGAGTTTAACTCCAAAGTTCGGCTAGTAAGCTTGCATTGTTATCTAGTGTTAAAGTGCGAGCTAGCCTTTGAGGTGATGTGTTTGGTAGTCAAGAATTTAACGTTCATGAGAACGTTTTAGCTATCCAGCGGTTACAACGGCCAGAGTGAAGTCTTAGCTAGCTGCTTAAGAGTTTAACACTAACTATGACATACAAGTTAATTAATTTGGTTCATGATATTAGTTAACTATTTAAGATTTCAGCAGTCACAAAGAATTGTTAGCTAGCTTGCCAGTTAAGGTTTGACCAGTCATTGTGAAGTGTTAGCTAGGGAGGAAAGAGTTTAACCAACCGTGAGAAAAGTTTTAGCTAGCTGATACAGTACAAAATGCATTAAGATGATTTAGCTATTTCAAAGTTTATTAGCATTCTGTGTTACAGTAGACAGCTAAGAGTTTACCGGTCATAAATTAGCTTAATGTTTATGACCCATAAAGAAGTAGCTAGCAAAATTTTAACAGCCACTTTGATTGATTGATTGATTTAGCTAGCTAGATGCTGTTTACGGATTTGCCTTTTCATGCGAATATATAGTACTTAGTTTCTGGATCCTGTCATGCTTGTAGTGACCTCAAAACGGATCTGGCAGGACAAGGGAGTTTGAAATATTTTTTATAAAAAATGAATCAAAATGGACGCGCGGAGTCGTACCAACCTGCGCTAGTTATTCTGTTTGTTCAAAATGGCCGTCTCTGTGGTGTCCCGCTAGTCTGCGAAGTATCGTTCATATTTCGTTCATATCGTTCATGTTTCCTTACCTACGCCCGCGTGTTTGCGTCACGCCTCTGAGGTCTGCCTGTGGTCAAAGGTCACTTCAATTGATTTCTTGCATTTTTTTTTTTAAACTCCCAAAACACTTGTTGACAGGACAGGACATACCATCAGTGCACACCATGGGTGTGTTTACTGCAACTTGATCAGGATGAGATCTTGTTACAATAGTTTGCCACAAAAGAACCCTGCAGGGGAACCGGTGGTTATGTAACCAAGCACAAAGACAAGAACCGTGACTGATCACGACGTGCACGTCGGAGCCCGTCGAGGAAACAGCAGCGAGGTGGAGGAGGAGGAGGAGGAGGAGGAAGATTCATCCTGAGTCACTGAGTGAAACTGTGAGGTAAACACAGAGAGGGAGAGTATGAGTCAGAGAGAGAGTGTGTGTGTGTGTGTGTGTGTGTGTGTGTGTGTGTTTACAGTCTACGTGCTGACTCCATTGGAATCTGTAGGCTACTGTCACGAGCAGATCAGACTGAGAGAAACTTTAAATCGTGGCCATAATTCTCACAGCTAAAGCTAATCTGCTAGCTACCATGACCTAACGTAACATTTATAATTTATTTCAGCAACAGAGTTAGCTGGCCAACATCCACTAACCTGGCAGGATTTGTAACGTTGCGTATATTTATAAACTAGCTGACGTATGCGTTGTTGATGGGGAAAAGAGTTTGTAGAAACAGTTAAAAGGTTGAAGCTAAAAATAATCTGCTGATCTTTAATGTAATCAGTGATGAAACATAAACATATTATTGAAAGACTAGGTTCTGACCAATGTACAGATACAACCTTTCTTTTTATTTATA
Source organism: Leiocassis micropogon (assembly GCA_028565275.1). Taxonomy (NCBI): domain Eukaryota; kingdom Metazoa; phylum Chordata; class Actinopteri; order Siluriformes; family Bagridae; genus Leiocassis; species Leiocassis micropogon. Next base: position 3,651,268 of record JAOVVA010000048.1, on the reverse strand, counting down.
TAGATTCATTGTTACTTGCTCGCTAAGATGAGCTGAACTTAAATTTATATGATCTGTTAAATATTTCAAACTTAACCTGGACTAACCTGGAATGATTTCGTGACAGAAATTTCAAAATTGTGTTTATAATTTTGACAGCTGATGCTACCCACCAGTCAGTGTGAACCAAACTGACAGGATTTCTCAAAAAAAAAAAAAAAAAAAAAAAAAAAACACATCGCACATCTTCATAATCTGAGCTAGCTAGCCAACACGAGCTAACCTGGCAGGATTTGTGGAACGTGTTTTTTTGTTTGTTTGCACTTGATTGTCTCTAATTAACTGAGTTAGCACAGGTTTAAATGTATGGAATGTTTTTTTTTGTTTGTTTTTTTAAGTCGAGGTATTACGTTGCACAATAGGGAAAATTTACCTAGTTTCTTGAAAGGTAAAAGTTACTGTAAATAAATAGTACATTTGTTAGCTACCTTGATTATACACCAGCACCTACATTCATACTCATAAATGGAAGTAAAATAGTAAAAAACAGAAAGTTATTAGCATTATTACAGCTTATGCTTGTATTCTCACAATTTTTACCCTAAAAGCTAATACACGCTAATCTGACAGGATTTGTAAAAAAATTTCTAATTATATCATAAGTCATTTTAATTTCTAACGCTAGTGAGCTAGCTAGCGTCAGCTAAGATGCTATAACCTGTACCTATAACCAGGATTTGTGGTATGAAATTAAAATTTTATTCAAAAATTGCACCATTAGCACTACCAAGCTAGCCAAAATGTGCTAAATTGCAATTATTTTTGAGAAGATTTTAAATAAAGATAAATAAAGATGCTCTTTTTAGATCTGAAAAACTAACCTGTTAATTTAGTACCTGATGGCATTTTATGGTTATAATTTTAAAGCTCACCAACTAGCGAACAGGTTCAAATTGTATGACAGGATGATAAACCCCTTCCTGTTTTCATTCTAACAAATCTAGGAAATTTAGCTTTCATGACCGATGAAGCTAATCACCAAGATCTAGTGATCATGCTAGCAAAAAAAAAAAAAATCAGGAAAAAATGAGTGCTTAATGTTTAGTATTTAGCCTCCTTTTTTTTTCTTTCTTTCTTTGTTTTGTTTTTGGTGGCGCTATCGAACCATAGTCCATCCGGTGACGACACCTAGCAATCAGAAAGCCAAAAACAGACCTCTTAACGACGCCCTGCAGCTATTAAAGATCCAGAAGAGGCATCTCCGTCTGCCTACATGGTGTCCCGGCCCAGTCCGGCCTGGGAGAGAGAAAATAATTCTAAGAGAGTCGTTCCTCGGAGAGACACAGCGACCTCGAAGCTGGTTGTTACATGACGGTCCAGCCCAGACAAAACCGACAGGGAGTGGTGTTTGGCTCATAAAGCACGGCTAATGTGGCCCGCTATTGATGCTATCACAAAGGGCAGATAATGAGCTGGCTTTAGGCGCTTCCCGCCCTCGGGCTGTTTTGGTCTTGTTTTGCTGTGATGGTGTGACACATCAGACGAGCTCCTTTAGCGGTAAAGTTCCTTTAGAGCGGTTCATATGGAGGTGATTCTCTTCTCACGTGAAGAAAAAAAAAACTTAATTCATGCCTTAAACACAAGCACATTAATATAAACTAGGGACGGGAATCACCAAGGAGCGCCCGATACGATATGATCACGATCCCCAGGTGACGATTCGATCTGTGTTGCTCTACTATAATAATCACAATTTTGTACATATTTCATACCAGACGGGAGGCTGTGCCGCCTTCCAATGTGTGAATAGTTCAGAGCGCACCACCTACAGGATTATAGAGGAACTGCAAATATGAACATGTACAAATAAATTAAAAAAAACATCAGTTTTGGGGTCATTGTGGCGATACATCCAAACAAAAGAATCATGATGCATCACTGAATCTCTAATATAAACCACACGTGACTGGCGGCTGCACTACTGTCAAAACCCCCTCCTGACCAATCAGAATCCAGCAACATTTTTCCCTGCTCATATATGTGTGAAGATTGAATCTTTCAGAGCAGGTAGGTGATATAAAAAAGTTAAACAGGGTGAAAAGTTTCCTAAGTTTGAGGTTCTTGTGAGCACTTGTACAGCAACAACACAGACTCCGTGCAAGATTTAACAGGTTTGGGTGTGTGGAGTTGTTCCGTTTTCATCACTCAAACACATAAATCACAAGGTTATGAGGGAAAGCTCAACTCCACGTGCAACACACAAGGAGCATCAGCACAAATCCAAGGTCGCGTTAGAACCCCGTCGGGTTAACTCCACCATGCTAGGTGTTTTTGGGACGGAGCCATGCCTCAAGTCATCCCTCTTCATAAGGAGCCCTGCAGGGGGTTTTCATTTATTTATTTATTTTTTAAACCGTTGCAGAGAAAACGCCAGACGTGACCCGGATGAGCTGAACTGTAGCTCCGTGCCTGCTGTGAAGAGTTCGTGGTGAGGTCAGAGGGAAAGACCTTTCTGTGGCGTTGTGTAGCATGAGATCGAGCGTAGGCGCAAAACCAGTTTCTTGTGAGTCTGTGTCTGAACATGTCCTGCGAGACCGGTGGGGTTAGACCGCTTCTGCATCAGAGGAAGGCGCCCTTTCCGAACCCCTGCACCACTGATCTGTCACGCTACACTGTAAATGAGCCGTGAAACCGGTCTGATACATAGACGCCGAGAATGACGCACCGGGAACACAGTGACATAGACTGTAATCAGTATAATGGCGGTGGAGTGATTAATAATAATCGCAGATTTACTTTATCATATAACGGAATACACGCCTGCCCCCTTGTGCGCCCGCTGTTTACACCAGGGTTGTCATGGCAACCTGTTTTTTGCTGGTTTCCTCGTTTTATTTTTTCCTTATAGTTTTTTCTTTATTTTTTCGAGATAGCTAAATATTAAGGATTTCAGTGCTTTACCAGGTGACTGTATACAACTAACCTGAATGCTACATGATTGTGTTTAGCTAGGAAGAAGGAAAGCATTCCTGTGCAGGTGGTTACAGTATATAAACACTGCAGTGTCGTTTATCTATGTTTGTTGCCCGACCCGTCCGTCATGTCTAACAGGCCGAGCCTGATTTAAACAGCATGCAGAATAATCATCACCGAGATCGGGTCAACTCAAATGTAAACACTGTTCCTGTTAAATAAAGAATACAAGAATACACCAGTCCTGTAACATGACACATGGCCAGGTTGGAACTGTTTTGGGTCATATAAATTATAGTGTATTATATGAGCTGTTATAATATATAATTATAGTATATTGTATGACCTATTTTACACTATATGCTGTACTAAAGCACTTCTTGCATATAATTGTCCGCATATTGTGTTAAATATTTGTCTTATATGCTTGTTTTTTACATTTCTGTCCATATTACAGATTTTAAAAATTAAAAGTAAAATAAAGCTAATGGAAGCATCACAGTGGTGCAAAGCGAGCCAGAGCGGCTGACCTAATGTTCTATTAAACTATCAGATTTGTTTATAGATTAATAGCGAGCTGTCACTGCCCCCTCTCTGCTGCTTCCAGCACTGAAATCAACCTGTTCAACGCTTTAGGAGCTTGGGAGTCAAATTATCAGCTGTGGCTCCGTTCCTGATATAACTTATTGTGGAGGAAGTCGATTATGTAGGCGGCTGATGGATAATTGGGTGGTAGAGCACCTGTTGTTTTGATCACATCCAACCCAGTGCCTATGACCTAATTTGCACACTGTCCCTTTTTTTCTTTCTTTCTTTTTTGTGTGTGTGGTTGGGGATTTTTTATTTTTTTTTACATACAATGCAGTAATCAGATGCAGTCTGCTTCTGGTAGATTACAAATGTGGTTAACATATTATAAAATGAAACTGAGGTGTGAAATGCATTTAGAATACAGTATGAGGCACTGTAAATCTTACAATACAACTCTGTAATAATGCTGCCTCTAATAATCCCAGTGGGGGCAGTGGTGGCTCAGTGTGTTGACGCTCTGAGTTACGGAACGGAAGATTGGTGATTCGAGTCCCAGCTCCACCAGGTTGCCACTGTTGGGCCCTTGAGCAAGGCCCTTAACCCTGTCTGCTCCAGGAGCGCCGTAAGAAAAATGGCTGATCCTGCGCTCTAACTCTTGCCTACAAGAACCTGGGATATGCGAAGAATAAAGTATTTCACTGTGCAGTAATGTATGTGTGATGAATAAAGGCTGAACTTAACTAGGCTGAACAAATTAATCCCTATAGTACACTGTACAGCCTGGAGTAATCCCTATAGTACACTGTACAGCCTGGAGTAATCCCTATAGTACACTATACAACCTGGAGTAAT
>JAOVVA010000048.1:3616695-3639633 GCA_028565275.1 Leiocassis micropogon | reverse complement strand
AATAGTCCAGTCTGGAGGTCATGAATGCATGAACTAGCTTTTCTGCATCAGATACGGATAAGATGCTCCTAAGTTTGTCAAAGGACAAGTTACTGTCTAATATTACGCCCAGGTCTTTTACTGTTGAGCTAGTAGTAACAGTACATCCTTCTAAACGCAGGCTGAATTGTGAACGCAGGCTGAATTGTGAAAGCTGTTGTGTAACTTTTCAAAGGTAAAGTGCAGGTTAATTAGTTTTATTTTCACTTTACAGCAGTGATTCCGTTAGTGTGTCGCTCAATCGAGTGTCATTAGAGAGATTTCTTGTTTATTTTTCCGATTACCGAACAGGGAGTGTATTTGTCTGACCATCAAAGAAGGACAACTTAGTGTAAACAAGGCGTAAACATAAACATTTCTTTATTCTCTCTTTCCCATTGATTGTAATAAGATGAAATGACAGTAGATTCTCAACCTTGCTGTGGACTAGATACAGTTTGTAGAATTTCCTAATATTTGGCCACCAATCCAGAGGAAACCAACACTGTTGGTGTAAACAGAATTTTATGAAAATATAGTTTTAAAAAATTAAGGAGTTCATCTTTGTTGCAGACAGTCATGTATGTGGATTTCAACCTGAAATAATATTAAGATCACTGATTAAAGCTCATCAGATTATTTTTAACCTTTTAACTGTTTCTACAAACTCTTTACTGTACTGTTACACGAGTAAATACATAACATAATGTGCAGATTAAAATTCGATGTAGAAAAAACAGGAAAAGTGTGTGTGTGTGTGTGTGTGTGTGTGGAGGGGAGGCGACTCTGTAAGCATTAGCCGGTGTCGCTGCTGCCCTTGGCTTAATTAAAATGCACAGCTCTCAGAATAAAAAAAAAATCATAAAAAAAGGGCAGAGAATAGAGGAGCAGCGTTAAAGGGAATAATGAGTGAAAAAAAAACAGGGAAAGAAGATCAGAAATTTCATGTCGTCGTTGTCTCGATATAGCAGCTAATTAAAGAGAAGATTCGCCTCTCATGCGTAAAATCATCTAAAATAATCTGTGAGCTTGGAGCCGGGTCTGATTCTCTCTACATTAAAAAAATAATAAAATAAATAAATCTATATTATTTTCATAAGAGAAATGAGCTGCAGCTATATTTGACTTGCTTGTTATTGTAGAAATGAAAAGGAACTCCCTTACACTTTGGGGGGAACACGAACACCCACCCACACACACACACACACACACACACACACACACCCACTGTGGGCCTGCTGTTTGTGAGGGCTTTCTGGAGGTAAAAATAATGAGCTCATGGCTCGGGCCCCAAAGGTACCTCCAGCAATTAGCATGATCCAGACTCGGCTCAGATTTAGCACGAGGAGAAATGAAACGAGACGCCGGTTTGGGATTTAAGTGAGGTGCGGATATGAATTCCGACCGTGCAGCGTGTTGGCGTATAAATACCTCCAGATTTAGCGCCGTAGTGATAGATGATAATTAAAGGGTTTTTCCGTCCGAGAGCCTGGTTTGTTACCCGAGGTGAAATAAAACGCATTAAAATACGGAGGGTGTTTGTGGAGCGCCGCTCTGTTTCACTGAGGTATTATTTATGTTCTTCCCAATGCTGAGATGAAGGGAGGATTTATTTTAAAGTAAATTGTTATAAAATGTAAAGAAACAGCCGGGGGGCGGCGTCAACGCCGCGTGGACCGCCTGCCATCCCCGTTATTCATTATTTTGTGGATGTGTAATATGGTAAAGAAAAATTAAAATGCATTCCAATACAGTTCAAATAAATAACAGCAGTGAAAAATGTAACACGAGATTTATTCGACAATTTGATTATATTTTAGGAATTCAGTACTTCCCATGATTTAGTATTCTCTACTCTTACTTTTATGTGCTTCTCAATTCTGTACACTTCCCTACTCCGTACGCTTCACTTTTAGTCCCTGTTCCTATTTCACACACTTCACCATTCTGTTAGTGTCACCATTTCATATACGTCACTTTTATGCCCACTTCACTTTTCCGTACGCTTCCCTGTTCCACCTGCTTCAAGATTCCTGTAGATTCACTTTTCCATGTGTCACTATTCGGTCTGCTTCACACTTGTTTGCTTCATTTCTGTGAACATTTCAGTTTTCCAGACACTTCACTGTACATACAGTAAGCTTTACTATTCGGGGAAAGTTCACCACTCCATACACTTTTTCACAGCCTTTAATTTTTACTTACACATGACTATTCCATAAACTTCACTAGTGTATAGACCTCATGCCACTGTTCCAAACAGTTCACTGTTCCCTGTACACTAAACGGTATAGACACTGTACTGCGTGCTGTAGCATTCCACGAGCTTGATGAACCCATATGACTAGTTTTATTTTGCTCTAGAAATCTCACGATTAAAAATAAACCATAATAAAATCTCTAGATCTCTAAAAAAGAAAAAAAAAAGTTGTGATTCAATTTATTCTTCTTGTCTTTTTATTTCCCTTTATCTGCCATATATAAAAATAAAAGACTTGTAGCTGGTCTGTCCGGACCTCCTGACGTCTCTATAGTGGTGCTCTTCAGGGATTCGGGTGATGCAGCGTTGTCCTTTTGTTCCTTCATGTTGCGACCCATCGCATCGTGAGCTGCTGTTTATCATAATCGATGCTGAAAGTGTTGAATTATTATTTTTTGCCTACGCAGGCAAAACGCTGTAATCTGATCTTTATTCACTTGAGTTTGTTTGTTATTGACGTCCCACTGAGCGGCGGGAGTCTGACTTTGACTGTATAATGAGAGAAAACGTCATTTCGTATGCCTGAGAAGCTGGCAGGTCCAAGACACACTCACACACACGCATACACACACATATGCGCACACACACACACACACACACACACACACTTGATATTGTATTATTAGATTTGATAAAGTCACAAGTGCAGCACAGAAACGTATTAACAAGCTTTACTTTATCCTTCAAGGCTTAGGTTTAATTGCGTTTGGACGGGAATCAGGACTCGTAATGAGGATTTAATAAAGACAAAGGTGGCGGGTAATTTTATATCACATTATTTTGTAAAATTACTTACAAATAAGAATCTTACTTATTATAAGCACACTCTAGAAATACAGTAGTGCATGTAGAACAACGTTTTTGTAAAATATACTGATAAATCATACAAAAGTTTCTCTCGTATATAATCGATATACAGTATTGTCATATATCTGTAACAATGAGCCAGATGTGTGTAACAGCTGGGATCCAGATGCAGACGTTTACACACCCAAAACCACATTTTTATGTTAATTCTGTCACAATTTGACAAACGAGCTGACAACATTGACGCATGCGAGAACGTAGTCGGAAATGAACAAGAAAAATAACAAAGACGTATCATGCAGAGTTCCTGAGCAACGGAGCATGATGTATCGCCCTTATTCAGGACGTCTCCACATGTTACCGTAGTCCAACCACCTTCTCATATAACTTCATCCTGAGCATCTTCTCATCTCATGCAATTCCTAACATCTCATCGCAGGATCGCTTTTCCAAACATCGTCCCATATCACTCTGTCCCGAACATCTCATTCCACCTAATATACCCAACATCTTCTCAGATTACTTTGTCCTTTAACCATCCCCACATCTATTCTAATTTCCAACATCACCTCATATGACCCGTTCCGAACATCTCTGCTCATCTTATCCAATTCCAAACATCTCCTCATATCTCTACATTTCAAACATCTCATCCTGACTCTCTCCCGAACCTCTTATCTCATCCGTCTCCATCTCAACATCGTCATTTCACCCCATTCTGAACATCTGCTCATATCATCCTGTCCTGAACATCTCATCCAATTTCCAAAGTCTCCTTGCAGCATTGCTTTCCAAACCTCATCTCACCAGATTACAAACAACTTCTCATCTCCTTGTAGTCTGAACATCATCTCATATCACTCCATTTACAGAAAACATCTCACTTAATCCAGTGTTTAACATCTTCTCATATTACCCCATCCCAAACATTAACGCTTCCAGGTTAACATTACTTCTGCATTCCTAACGCTCTTTTACTTACTTTTTACTTTTTCTTATCATATATGACTATCCACGTCACCATGCAAAGTCGCGTCACACCTCAGGGAGTGCGTTAACCCCATGCTGTCTTCGCTTTAGCATTTTAGCACAACTAGAAATTCAAAAGAAACGGAAATAGAAAGACATTATGGCAACAGCACTGCAGAATTTCTGAGAACCATCGCACCCCTGCATGTGTTAACATCAGGTATTGTTGGTTTACAGGACATTTCCCACTCAGTGCAGCCAGATGTAACTGTGTATGCGTGTGTGTGTAAAACCCCACAAACCCATGCTTCTGATTAAATCTTGGCACAGAACCCTCTGAGAACCCAACATGAGGAATACACACCGACGAGCTTCCTGTGTTGTGGCCAATGAAGTTCCCCGCTGGTGAGCGTCACAAAGGTGGTTCCTCCACCGCAGCGCAATTTACCCCACAATTAAAGCTGAAGTTATGGCACGTAGTTGATGATGGGGGGGGGGGGGACCACAGGAAGTCAGCTGCGATGATGTCATCGGCAAAACCGGTGGTGCGTGTCGTCCGAAACTAGCACGTAAACACACATGGTAGAGAGCTTAAGGATTCTCGGGTTGATCTTCTGGAGAAAGAAATGCTGATTATACAGTAGAAAGACCTTTGCCGAAGAGGTCATTATTTAGCTAGTTAGCTGAGAAGTCGTATCTACTGAAATTGAACAGGATGCACTTCCCTGTGTAGGCAGCATTTTTAGGCAAACCTCGAATTAGGGCTCGTTACCTTCCTAAGTTTTTTATTTAATTCAGTTCAATGGATGAGACTGAACTGAAAATTCTAAAAAATAAAAAAAATGAATCACATTTTCCACAAACGGGGCAGGGTTTTTAGTACAGTCATGTTTGGGCTTTTTTAAGTTAGCTAGCCGTGATAACTGCTGAGTCACTCTGAGGCAAAGCCGATAAACAAGTGAGAGTTCATTAATCTAACAAAATCATAGACATTTACAGTACATGGATGACGTGCCATAACAGTGAAGGTTTACAGTAAAATCTTATTTTATTTTTGAAGTTAAATTTTTCTATCTAGCTACAGTGGTACCTCGGCATTAGTGTTAATTTTGTCAGCTATTTTCAGTCTTAGTCCTGTGATAAATGTTTTAGTCGACTAAAAGTCTGGACATTTTATTCTAGTTTTAGTCAGAGTAACCCGTAAGTATTTTAGTCTAGTTTTAGTCAATGAAAACATAACATTTTAGCAATAAGATTATTATTAATTAACCCTACAGTCAATCTGGTCTAGCCTAAACCATTTTAAGGTTTTACACAAAATAATTATCTTAACATTTAAAATGTATCTTTTTCTCTGATGTTTTCAGCTAATTATATTTATTTTTAACTTCACAACAACAGCTGCATGTCCATATTTTTAACTACGAAACAATAGGAGCAGTATGGACAATACAGTGTTTTGAAACGATTTTTTTTTTAATGAATTTACACACTTGGACTGTTGTAGGGATACTGTAGCTCTTATGGGTCACAATCATTTGATAACCCATTAGCTTAATGTGTTTGGCAACGGTTTAATAAAATAAAGTACATCACAGCATAATTATGTTAATATGTGGTAACGTAATCGCCACAAAGAGGCTGTAAAACTGGGTGATTATTATGGCATGTCTTCTTCATCATCATTTTCTTTGACGAAATTAATACTACTCTGCATATGAACGGTGGCCTCAAGAATTTTAGCAAGAAGAAAAGGGAGCCGCTTTCAGTTTGGTTTTTAAAGCTGCAGGTGCCAAGAGTAATCATTAATTAAGGTTAAGTGAGATTTAATGTCTATTTATTTCATATTTTACTTCATTTACATGCTTTTTCTAAATGTTTTGATTGTTTTAATATGCAGAAATATGATTACAGTGTTGGAAATTGGTAATATTGGTAATATTTTTGGGCGGCTGGGACAAAGCGTTTCACAATACGAAATTACATCTTAAAAACTCGCCTCTGGAACAGATTGAATTCGTATCTCGAGGTACCGCTGTACTGTCACTGTGTTTCAGCAACATTATCTTACACTTAAACTTAAGTTTCTTTGAGCATGTCTAAGTCTATTGACTAACATTCTGTTGCTAAATAAATACCCTGCTTGTGTGATTGCTAACTGTCTACTTTGTAGTAAAATTTGTCTTCATATTTTCCAGTAGTCACTCACAGCATGACCTCAAAGCTTATATAGCTAATGACTAGCATGTTAGCCAGGAAAGGTTTCTCACTTGACTAACTAGAATTACAATCTAACTGAAGTCTCTCAAGAAACATGTGTTTTTTCTTTCTTTTATTTTTGTGGTTAGGAAGAGTACCAGAGCTACATTCATCATGATCAACCAGGCCTGAACAGGATTTGGCAGACGATTGCAGTGCATCATGGGAAAACTGCTAAACTTCTCAGAAAGGGCAGAAGTCCATGCTATGATGACCTTTGACCTTATTTTCAGACATACCCTCAACTTGCTTTATTGTGCACCAAGGAGCATGGTGAAGGATTTTCCTTTCCTTTTTGCCCTTTTTTCTTTTAAAACAAAGATTGACTGAAAGGGCAGCCAAAAAAAACTCATGAAAAAAAAATCTAAACTAAAATTTTTTTAAAAATAAATAAATAAATAAAAAGCAGTGCAGTTGAGGTTTTTGCTTCAGGACCGTAATGTTTGAACTCGTGATATTCTGGTCACTGCATGACTACAAATAGATATATTCAAATCTTTAAATTAAATTTAATTATTTCAACTTGCTGGATAAGTATTATTATTTTATTTAAATATTATTAATTGTCATATATATTATTATATTGTATTATATTACATACATTTGTAAACATATGAGCATTTTTAAATTATTTATTTATTTTGTTTGAAATATTGAAATGAATTCTGTTTCTCTATTTAAGAATCAATTTTAGATTAAATACTGTATATTCAGTTCATTATTAACATACATGCTAAGATCTTGGAATTATTAAAAAATGTAAGAAGTGACAATAATCCAATATTTTAACTATGTATTTATATACTTATCATATCTTATCTCATATCTTCTTAATAAAATTTGTTACATTTATTCCATGTCATTTTAATTTGATATTGTCATGTGGTAACTAAGTTTACTTTGGCATCAAGTTTTTTAAGACATGGTAAAATAAAAGAAGAAGAATGAAAAGAAAAAACTAACAAGTCTTTTTGAATCAAATAATAACTAAAATCACTCAAACACATGCTGACTCACACACACACACACACACACACACACACACACACACTGGTAAAAGATCTTAATGAAAATGGAGTTGAACTTTAATAAAGTGCTCTGATAAAGAAGTTGAAAATCAGCAGCTCTGTTGACACCAAACTCCAGTCAGGAGATGAGCAAAGATTTCAGCCACCACCTACAGCTCAATTGTCTGAGAAGCAAAGAAAAACCCCAAAACTGAAAGGCCTGCTTCTCCACAAGAAAGTGGCATGGCTGTTTCAAAATGCACAATACAGAGGAACTTGGGCTAACATGGTTTCCAGAAAAAAGCGGCCACTGCAACAACGCCACAAAACTGGTTCTTTAGGTGTGTGAGCTGCAATGGCACGGGGAATTTGTTCACAATTGTTGGCAAGATGTTGTCAGAAATAATTTATCAGCCTGGACATGGGATACACTCGGACTTTGCAACATGACAGTGATGCTGAGACGAGCCTTCAGTTGCTACAGCGGAACGAAGTGAAGGTCTTGGAGCGGCCATCACAGTCTCCTGACCTCAATATTACAGAGACACTTTGGGGAGATCTCAAACGTGCAGTTCGTGCAAGATATCCCAAGAATTTATGGGACCTGGGGGCTTGTTTCCCAAGAATAATGGACAGCTTTACAACCTGAGAAGCGAAAGGGTCTCATCCAGAGTGGTCACAGAAAACTGATGCTAAAGCAGGCAACACGCAGGATTAAGAACTAAGGGGATGCAAACTTTTAATGGAGACCATCCCATAATTTCCTTGTCGTGTCTTTAAAACCGGGTCATGTACATTTTAAACCTCGAGTACACGTGTTACAAGTGGAAAGAATCTTTGCGCTGTGCTTTTACGTTTGTCATTGATTTCGGTTCGACTGTCTTACAGTGTTTATCGTAAACTTAATGCATGTACATCAGCACCTCCTGTGGTCAAAGTCATGTCCTGCATGGAAAAAATAACAAACGTTTAAAAAGCAAACAAACACACTTGTGTTATCATTAGATATATCTGTAAGTGTTGCAGGTCTGGTGCTTGGGTTGTGGATTAAAGCGAAGCCACACGCACCTTAACGTTTCTTTATGGACTTGTTAACGGCGGAAACTTCCAGGAAAAAATGTTTTTTAACAGCTCTTGGGCTGCATTGAGCACATTTTCCTCCACCTGTTTTACTGACTCGTAAAGATGCGGCTGTGTAAATCTCTCCCCTCTTAAAAACATTAAGTCTTTATTAACCCGTTAAAAATACGGCTACTCGCCCGTAATTGTAAGCAAACGCCTTATGATTTTGTTTGTGTGGAAATAGGAAGGAGCGGAGCATATGGCTTTTCGATTTGGATTTGCTTGGAAGGAGGGTTTTTTTTTCGGCAGCACTGGTGAGTGGCAGAACTGCTGACTCTGCGACCGCCTCGGGGTAAAAAACTCGAAAAATAAAAATAAATGTCATTTATATAGCACTTATTACACTGCGCTACTGTGAAGTGCTGTGTGTAGCAATTAAAACATTACTTTACAAAAGGAACAGAAGATGAGTACACATACAAATTGAAGTTATATGGATGGACAGATGGGTTTTTATTTTTGTTTAAAACCACACCAAATAAAAAAAAAAAAGATCTCAGGATTTTTAGATTGTTTAGAATTTTTGTCATTTCCAGTGATGTTCAGTTATTATATTATGATTAAGAATGATACACATACGCACACACACACGCACCCACAGAAACACTGCTCTGTCAGGATTCTTTTCAAAGGTAAAGTGCTGGTTAATTTCTTTTATTTTTACTTTATATTTTTTATTAATTAATTTTATATAAATATTTTTGGGTTGTTGAATAGTCAGAGTTTTCATAATTTCCATTATGGGGAAATTTGCTTTAATATATGAGCGATTTGATATACAAGCACACTTCTGGAATGAATTATGCTCTGAATCCAAGGTTTAACTGTACGTACAGTGATTTAAAAAATAATAATACTAAATTAGAAAAACTTTAATAAAACTTCAATATTATTCAATAATCAAATATACCAATACAATATTCCAGAAGGAAGATTTGTGAGTATTGGAATAATTAATAAATTAAATAAATGAATACATGAATAAAAAGCATTAAGAACAAGGGAGAGAAAAAAAAAGTCTTAATAAGACAAATAAAAAAAATGTTGATAACGTGCCAAAAAGAAAGACTGAAATTAGTTAATAAGAAAACTAGATAAAGAAATAAAGAAGGAGCGTAAAGAAATAGGGTTATTTAAAAAATTGTGTTAATAGAAAAAAAAAGTTAAGGAATATTAGTGTATTAAACATAATTTTGAAATAGCTTAATATTTAATACATTATTAAATTAATTTTTTTAATTTACAGAAAAAATGACAAAAAAGTATATTCACAACAATTTTGTTGATACCATTTATTATTATTATTTATTTGTATTTATTTATTTATTTTTTTACATATTTTTATTATTATACTACACCAGGAAAACTAAACTTCATATTCTAAATGTACAAAAAACAGACACACACTGTAAAGTTCAGATTTCTCCTGCCTGGTGAAACATGTAGCTGCAGTAATTTTTGGTAACGGTACGTGTGGTGTGAGAGGAAGCCCTGCCCAAAAACAAAATAAGATTGAGTTAAACACGTGAACCTGAGTTTCCGCACAGAATGGAAGTGAAACTGAGCACAGAGGCTGAGTGTACAGACGTCCCGTCCCTCCTATATTTCATCGCGCCACATCTGGCAAAATATACACTTGTGTGTTTAAGCCGTGGCCTCTTCATGCTGAGGGAGTTTAACAGGAATTGGCTCGCTTGGCCTGAAACATCAAGGCGTGTGTGATGTGTTTAAGAGTGTACACAATATTTACAGCTAGCATATGGGGAAATGATTGATGTTTCTCCACCCGCGGCTGTGCCTTTAAAATAAAATATATAGTGAGGTATACACGGAAGGCATTGTAAAGACTTGTTATTTTTTATTTTGGATGGCTGCTAGTCTTTAAAGTACTGTCGTGCGAGGTTTAGCTAGCTACCACACGGGATCGTCAAAGACTTTTATACAAACAGCCGATGTGTGAATAACTTTTACCTCACAGCATTACAAATAAACTAATGTTTATTAAGTGTTATTACTGTGTAATGCTAACTTCTCTGCTAACTACTTCTGCTTTCTGGAAGAGTCTTCCTAATCAACAAGGAAATACAAAAAATAAATATAAAATAAAGTTAATAATGAATCTATAGTGGGGAAAATAATTATTCGATTCCCTGCAGATTTTGTAAGTTTGCCCACAAAGACATTTTTTATCATTGGTTTATTTTAAAGAATAGAGACATGAAATCCAGACCAAAAAAAGCACACGATACAAAGGTTATAAATTGATTTGCATTTCAATGAGAAATGAGAAAAATGAGTATTTGATCCCCAAGCAAAGCATGACTTTGTACTTAGTCCCATTTCAAGAGTGATTTTGGTCCACTTTTCTTTACTGATCTTCTCTAAGTCCTTACGGTTTCTTGCCTGTCTCTTGGCAACTTGAAGTTTCAGCTCCCTTCATAAATTTTCTACAGGATTAAGGACTGGAGACTGGCTAGGCCACTCCATGACCGTAATGTGCTGCTTCTTGAGATGCTACTTTGTTGCCTTGGTGGTATGTTTTGGGTCATTGTCATGCTAGAAGACAGATCCAAGACCCATCTTCAGAAAGTTCTTATCCAAAATTTTATAATACATGGCCCCATCCATTGGCCCTTCAATACGGCGAAGTCAGCCTGTACCTTTAGCAGAGAAACAGCCCCAAAGCATGATGTTCCCACCTCTGTGCTTGACTGTAGGGATGGTGTACTTAGGGTCATAGTCAGCATTTTTCTTCCTCCAAACATAGCGAGTCTAGTTGATGCCAAAGAGCTCAATTTTGGTCCCATCTGACCACAGCACTTTCTCCAAATCATTCTCCGTTTAAACTTCAGACAGGCCTGTACATGTGCCTTCTTGAGGAGGGGGACTTTGTGGGCACTGAAGAATTTCAACCCATGACGGCATAATGTGTTACCAGTGGTTTGTTTGGTCCCAACTGCCTTGAGATCTTTTACCAACTCCTCACGTATAGTTATGGGCTGATCCCCCACTTTTCTCATGCTAATCCTTACCCCATGAGGTGACATCTTGTACGGAGCTCCAGGCTGAGGGCGATTGATAGTTATTTTGTATTTCTTTGTGAACAATCGCTCCAGCAGTTGTCTCCTCCTCACCAAGCTTCTTGTTGATGGTCTTTTAGCCCAAGACCCTTCATTTCTTTGAAAGTGGGCAAGCTTAGAATATCTGCAGGGGATCAAATAAATATTTTCCCTACTGAATCTAACATTTAGACATAAATTTACATGGAAAGCATAAATGCACACTGACATCTCTTAAATACTGATAAATTAGTAAGATAAGGCTTCGTACGACTCAAATTACAGTTTACTTTATTATTTATGAAGTGCTTTGCAGGAAAAATGAGACAGAAATGTCAGGAACATCAATATTTACCTCAGATCTGGTGTCAAATTATTTAGAAAACACTTTGTAAAACTAAAATTACATTGTACGTTATAATTTAGAAAATAATTTACAGTAGAAAGTAAACAGTACGATCAGAAACATAAACATTTACTTCAGATTTGCTGTTAAATTGCTGAGAAGTGACTTTGCAAGAAAGAAATTACGCTTAGCAGGAAACGCTAACATCCAACGTCTCTACTGTAAGGTCTGAGAACACTGTTGCTAGGCAACTAGTAGGCATGGATGCTCGGCATTGACTAGCTAATAGTTAACACTAATGATTTTTTTTTATATACCAAGTAGTTGTTATATATATTTTTATATGGACAATGTAAAGCCATAGAGACACAGAAATTAAGTGAAAACATCCAGAAAATTAACATTTACCTCAGATGTGCGACTAAATTATTAGGAATATGCTGTACATAACTGAAATTGCGCCTAGCACCAGATGTTAGCATGTGTCATCAAAGAACGCCAACGTTCTGTCACGAAGTGTATTTTATAAATCTTGACGGTAGAAATACAACAGAACATTAATGTTTACCTCTTAAAAAAATGTATTTATTGTTCAAATTTAATTGCTAAGAAAATATTTTATATGATGTTATATGACTAAAATGATGCTGTAATTAGGATTAGCATTGACTGCTAGCTAAACTTCCCTGGGTACTGCCATTTTGAGTGTAGTAGTTGTGTGTGTGTGTGTGTGTGTGTGTGGTGGGTTGGCAGAACTCTGTGAACTTCCTCATAAATAAATGATCACAGTCTACCATCTGGAGCAGTTCAGGGTGTGTGTGTGTGTGTGTGTGTGTGTGTGTGTGAGTGTGTAGGAGTCATCCAGGTTCATTCTCAGCCTATGGGTGCCTGAGTAGGACATCAGGAAAGGGGCATAAGACAGAACTTCTTTTTTTCCTGGAACGTACGCTTTTATTCATTTTCATCTGTTTTTTTTTCTTTTTTCCTTATCCAAATAAGGGAAATCTTTTATCTTATTAACAGCGTTTTCTTTCTTTCTTTTTTTTTTCTTTTTGCTTAGTGACACTCAGCCCTTATTTTACCTTTCTGCCTATACCTTTTTTCTTTATATTAACACTTTATCTTTATCTTTCTTATTTTCTTTCTTATTAATCCTCTTTCTTACTAACAACCTTTCTTTTTGTTCTTTCTTAACATTTAGTCTTTATTTTTCCCCTTTCTGTCTGTCTTATGTTTTTCTATTAATTCTTCCTTTCTTAATGACTGTTTCTAGTTGTTTATTTATTTACACTTACATATGCTTACTGCACATAAAGTTTCCTTCTTTTTTCTTTATCATCTGTTATCATCATACTCTTTTTTTTCTTTTTTTGACTGCTCCAGGCTTAATGTTTTGTAAAGATTTTTAATAATTATCACTATAGATAGATAGATAGTCGTTTCATAAAAGTGACGTTTAAAATAAATCAATAATTATAATAATAGTAATAATAATTGAAACGTAAAAAAAAAAAAAAAAAAGTAAATGCTCTGTGTAAGATTCACAACACGAATTGCATGGTGCAATTTATTGTTAAAATAACAATAAATTGTGTGTGCTCGCTCCTGTGTGTCTGTATGTCCATATATGTGTGCGCGTGTGTGTGTGTTCACTGAACAAGGGCAGACCCAGAGACAGTGAGCGAGCTGTCACACCTTGTGACCCAGGAAGAGAATCCTGGACCAAATTAGTGCCAGATGGATGACATCACCTGGAGGCCAGAGCGCGAGACGAACGCCCAGACTGCGCGACCCCCGTGACCCTGCCGTGACCCCTTAGACCTCACTGTACAATCCTCCCCTTAATGTTCCCCAGAATGGTGTTTTCTCCTTCAGTTTGGAGACAGCTGAGCGCTGGCAGCCTCTTCCCGCTGGCGCTCGTTAAGACGACAGCTCTCACGAAGCTGAAGGCTCGGGTCGAGGGTCCGCCCCTCTCTCTCTCTCTTTCTCCCTTCACCACCACATGGGGGGGGGGGGGTACTCTGAGGGGCAGATGGATGTTTTTACACCTGCTGGAGGAGAGAGGAAGGAAGAGGAGGAGGAATGAGGGATGGAGGAGGAGGAAGAAGTAAAGAGGAGAAGGGAGGGAGGACGGAGGGAGAAAAAAGAAGGAGGGAGCAGTGAGGGAGGAGTGTGGAAGAGAGAGGAGGTGAGACAGGAACACTGCAGGTGACTGAATTGAACACTGACCTGGTTTATTTATTTATTTATTTATTTATTCATTAAGCAACAATTCTTTCTTTCTGTCTTTCTTTCTTTCTTTCTTTCTTGTTCTCATTTTGTTCTAATTCTATTTTTTATTTGTTTGCTTCTGCTTCATTTCCATTTCCTTACCTGTTTCTCTTCTTTCTTCTTCTTCGCTCTCTCTTTTTCTTCATTCTTTCATATCTTATCTTCTTCCCTTTAGTTCCTCCCATTTCTTCTTTATTTCCTTTCTACCTTCTTTCCAGTAATTCCATTTTCCCTGTCTTTCTTCTTTTTCCTAAGTCCTTCATTCATGTCTTCCTCCCTTCCCCATTCATCTATCTTGCCTGTTCTATTTCTTTTTTCTTCCTTTCTTAAATCCTCCTTTCCTTCCTCCTTTTTGTCCTCCCCTTCTTCCTTAATTTCTTAAAGTCCTTCTTTCCTTCCTTTCTTAAATATTTTGGTTTCTATTTTTTCTGTCTTTTTTAAGATTCTTGTATTCCTCATCCTTTACTTTTCACCTCCTTTCTTGAATTCATGTTTCCTAATTTTCCACCCTCCTTCCATTCATCATTATTTTCCTGTCCAGTGTATAAACAGTGTGTGGTGTGTGTGTCTCTAATGTCTTATTGAGTAATAAACTAAATCATTAATATAATAATAATAATAATAATAATAATAATAATAATAATAAAGGAGCATTAATTCTTGCTGAAGATCAAACAGTTAAACCCTTCTGTTACAGTTATGCTAATTTACTCTATTTATATTCGTTTCTTCTGCTTCTCATTAACTCTGATTATTTATCATCCAAAAGAAGCATCAATCACAACACACACTACACACACACACTACATGTACACCTATTTTATTCAAAACAAATAAAGTGTAGCTGATATTTAAATAAGTGTGTTTGTGTGTGTATGTGTGTGTGTGTGTGTGTGTGTGTGTGTGTGTGTATCTACACGCAGACAGACTCATTGTCAGCATTTGTTGAGTCTGGCCCGGTTGCCATGGAAACTTGCCAGACCCAATTTGCCATCTCTTGCCTGATACTATTTCCATTTATTTGGCTTCTTTATTTTTTATTTGTTATAATTTTTAAATTATTTGTTATTATAATATTTTACCAAAAAAATGCTGTAAGGAAGTAAGGGAAAATTGATGAAGCAGCCAAAAGATGTGGTAAAATAAAAATTTGAGAGCAACAAAATAATAAAAACAAGAAAAAAACAAGGATTAAAATTTAAAAATAAAAAGAGATATAGAATGAGATATATATGAGATATAGAAACGACAAAAGGAACGACAAGGTATAACAAAGACTTGCAGAGAAAGAGAGAGAGAGATGGGTAATTTGTGAAATTTTATATATCTTTATATTCGTGTGTGTATGTGTGTGTATGAGAGACAGTTCAGTAGGACACATTCTGTTCTGTTCCTCCTTCAGAACCTTTAATTAACGCTTGAATCTGACGTTAATTCACACTCCAGTCTCTCTCCTCCTCACAGATAAAGCGTCTCCCGTCTCGATCATTTCCGAGTCGTACTGCTGCCATCCAGCTCACGTGAGAGGAACAGCACGTTCCCTCCATCCGCCTGATCCCGGATCCCCTTCTCCTCTAACTCCGGCAGAGATCACGCACGATGCAGGTTCTCACGTCCCCTCTGAGAACCATGAAGACTCTGGTTGGGTGTCCTCTCTGCTCCGAGGACGACGTGGCTGATCCTCTACATCAGGGAAATCCTGAGGCGTGGGAAAAGCCGGATGAAACGGGAGACTCCAAATCCGAGCGTGCAGCAGCATCAGCTTCCTTTTATTTCTCTCGACCGGTGTGGCTGGAGAGCCGGAGAGCTCCGGACTGGTTTGGATTTGAGAGTCTCGAATGCTTCGGCTCGCGCTCAGATCAGTGGCTTTGGTGGATGTTTTGGAATCCTGTCTGATATGGAAAACTGCTCCATCAGAAAAGGAATTTTACAGATTTTAATGGATCTAAGTGCTGTCGTTACCGCGAGCTAAAGAACGGATCGCTCAAGCATCCGAAAGCGTAGAGGACGATTTTTTTTCCCTCCGTGATGGAAACCTTTGGATTCTGGACACTTTTAGGAAAATGGATTGTCTTCACAGAAGATAAAATTGACTTTGTTGAGACTGCTTTGGGATTTGTAGCAGCTCTGATGGAAGCGTAGCTGCAAGTCCCAGGTTCATATCAGTGCGCTTCTTCTAATGCGTTATTCTTTCGATAGCAACAGCATCGACGTTTTCTGAAGGGAGAACTGTGCTTATGTAACATAATTGATGGAGACTCTAGTGTCAGTGTCAGAGGTAATCTGCTGATCCTGATGGTGATGATGATGAAAATGTACTGGGTTTACTAAGGTTTTTTAACAGTTCTTTAAAGGTTGAAATAGCTAAAGGTTAGCTTACAAATATTTCTTTGGCAAGTGTGTTAAATGTTTCAACTGTTCAGAAATTGTCCAGATAAAGTCTCGGTATTTCAGAAAAATTAAATTCTCAAGTCCGCGATGAGCAGAAAGGAACTTTTGTGCAAAAAATGGAACAAACAAATTAATAAATGCTCAATAGCTAGACAGCTAGCATGTTTTGATCAACAGTGTAATTCATGCCTTTTTTATCGCTGACTAATAAAAAAAAAGGGGAAAAAAAGAAAACTCAACAGCCACAGAGAAATATTGTCCATCATTTCGTATTATTCTTTGGTCCCAGCTGATCATCATAAAGAACATGACAAGACAACAAAATGCTCATTTAAAACTAAAAATCAAATTAGCGGTCTTTGAGCCGCCGAGGCAGATGTTGGAGTTTGAAGTTTGCTACAGAGGCTGCGTATCTGCCGCGTGCTATGAAGCTAGCTAGCTAGTCTGGCCTTTTGTTTGTTATTGCATTGTCCATAAAATTTACTTAGTACCATTAGATGAAAGAACATCTGGGAATTGTACAGCACTAAGAAGCTTTGCTAGCAAGATATAAAAAAACATGTAGATGCTAAGTCCAGAAAGAATACAGCACCAGATACTTATTTTAAAAAATATATATAATAATAAAATTTTCTGGAGTTCTTTTGAGGTTCTAAAGATAATTTAATCATCTTATCTTTCTAAAATGCTACAACCTGATAAACTTCCATGTAGGAAAACATTTTATTGTCAATTTCTCACGTACTATAGAATCTTTCAGACTTCCAATAAGAGAGACGAGAACCGGTAAGGTTCTTTATGTACAGTTATTTCATGTACATAAGAGTATTGAATCTGAGAAAGGTTGGTGATGGGTTCATAGCCAAGTGAAATAATTTCTAACAGAGGAACACAGGTTTGGTTTTAGGGTTTTATATGGCGTTTTTAAGGGTTCCTCGACAATTTAAACATTCTAAATGTTGAGTTTGGACTCTCAAACAACTGTTTAAGAGGGTGCCTTAGACAGTTCTATACTGGAACACATGTTCTATGTGGAAACATTTATTAAACCTATTTATGGTCTTTCAGGTGTTGCTATGGAGTCTTTGACAGCTCCTACAGAGGAACGATGCAGATATTTCTCATGCGCTCTAAATTTAGAAGTATTTGTCGGTAGTTCTTTAGTGGTTCTGTGGATATTTAAGAGTTCCTCACTTGCTAAACAGTTTGAACCATTTGTTAAAGAATTTTAATGGTTCCTCCAACAAACACATGAAAAGAATAAATAAATAGAAGAAAGGGTTCTTTAAGGGTTTATTGTCTCGTAAAGAAGCTCTGCGTAGAATCTTTCTAATGGATTAAACAAACTGTTGTTGGGTTCCACATAGAAACACTTTAACCCCAGAAGGACAAAATGAACCGTTCATTAGAGTTCGAACAATTTTAAAAGGTTAGCTTGGAGAGCAGAAATGTAGAATATTCAATGACCAGCCTCCAGCCTGTGTGTGTGTGTGTGTGTGTGTGTATTTGGAGGATGGTCCTGTCAGAACCCATCACACTCTGGAGTCTGGAGACATGAACGACCTCAAAAAGCGGTCATCAGGGCTTGGGGGATTTGCAGACGATTGCATCAGTTCACCTCGGCAGCTTCGCTAAAAATAATCGGATTTGGGCAGAAAAAAAAAAACCAGCAAGGTGAAAATAAAAACTCTCAGGAGCTGTTTAGAGGTTTATTTCAGAATTTAAACAACTGTTAGAGCTACAGAAGACAGAATTTCATTCATTTGGGTGTTTTTTTATTTTTTATTTTTATAAATTCTCTGTCTTTCTGTCACACAGAGTCTGACAGAGGCCATTGAGTTCCCACAGTGTCCTAAAAATATCGAAGAATGCAGCGGGAACGGGTGGAAAATGTGCATTTATCAAGTTTATACTGCTTCCTATCCACGTCCCCGTGAGGGTCTTAATGCGTCTATCATGTTGTCTCTAATTCCCTCTTGCACACATGATCACATCCTCACCTGGTCCAATGTGATCGATCCGAGTTGTTATTACGTCTCATCGGATCAGACCGCGCTTGTACCAGCTGCTTATTATGTGCTTACTATGTTGTCATTGCATCCAGTGGGTTGGTATAAAGACTGCGACGTAGTGATGATGTGAGGAATTGGATCGAGTAAATTCTCTGAGTGTGCCACAGACGTGACAATTACCATAAATTTGGTGAGCACAAGAAGGGTGTAATATGAGCTTAGTGCCATCTTCTACGATGTGGCATGGACCTAACATGGTCATAGCACAAGCCTGAAGAGGGCGCTGTGAGAACTCAATTGACACAGCAACAATGAAGTGGCCAAGGGAAAACGCATCCTTACGGGTTAAGGGTTCATAGCCTACTAATTGGTTTCTACTTGGACCTAAACAGTTTTTTTGAGGAATCCACATAGAATCTTTAAAGTTTCCCCAAGAGACAACCAGAAAAGGTTTCAATAAAGGGTTCTGCACTGCCTGGCCAAAAAAATAACTTGCCTTTTCACAAGGGTCACATTATTGGGCTGTGTCAAACAAAGACAACAACTAAGGAAATTTGAAATGACTACAACTGACTTAAGAACCCTTCAAGACATTATCAAAACCTGACACGACAGTGCTGAACCGTGGAACTTTGTAGAAGAAATGTGGACGGGAAAAAAAAATCGTGAATGGAGATCACTTAAACACGTCAAGTTGCATGGTAAACATTCAACAGTCTTTGGAATTCAATGGTAGACCCACTTTAGCAAGGGCATAGGGGATGGGTCAAGGGTTAAGTGTATAATTAAGGGTTCTTAGTTTTCCCTAAAGAGACAATTATAGAATCCTTAGTTTAAAACTTTGTAGGGAGTTTATTCTCTAAGCAAAATAAGAGTTCTTGTGGGTCATTGCATAATCGAGGGTTCTTCAATCAAGCATGCTGTTGATTCTGTTTTCAAGTTCCACAATGAAAACTCTGTGGAAATAAGTATTCCATGTTTTCCAAATCTGTACCAAACCAAAGACTTCTGTTAATGCTTCCTAGCTTCCAAAAGTAGGTTTTATTTCCAGCCTTAATCTTATACAGAAACCGTTTTTTAGGATTTGTAGGATTTTATGTCGACATTTCAAATTTGAAGAAGTCAAAGTCCTTCTAGGAGAACACACTCTTAAACGTTCAGTGAATAAAGATACTTGCCCAATACAAGCCCAATAAAATGGGTTCTGTTTGAAACCCGCAGAATCTTAAACAGTTCCAAAAGCAAGGAGACAGAAGGAAACAAACTTGTTCTACATGTTTAAGTGTTTACAGGCTGTTTTTATAGGGCTAGTTACAGGTTTTTTGGATAGATAAGGGTGGCAGTAAAGGATGGGGAACACGATGGTCTATGTAGAACTTTTAAATAAAATTAAAAAATGTAAAGAGTTTTAAATAAAGAATTAAAGAACCAGTAGGCATGTGCACACTGTAGTATAGACAGTTCACAGTGCATTCTTCATATAAAATGACTGTTATTTATTTATTTATCTATTTATTTATTTATTTATTGAGCTCCTGGGGCTGAGTGTAAGTGCCCTGCATTATAATTTCCTCAGACCGTGTTCTCAGGTGTTGTTTGCTCATTTGTCAAATTGTCACCAAATTTACATAAAAATGTACTTTTCCGCATGTTCGATTCTGCATCTGGCTTCCAGCTGTTACGCTCAGCATCTCAGCAAGCGGGTGGCACTACTGTACATCGCAGCTTACCACATTTCTACCACATATTCTTATTGGTCAAAGCGAAGAGGTGTTGATTAATACTCTCGATCAGCAGCTCTGACAGTAGTGCGGGGTAATATCAGTGCGCTCGTTCTGATACGTTATTGTTGCTATAGTAACAGCTCCTTAGAAACAAAAGGTGTCAGAGTTTACTGTTCATGGAAGGTGTCTCCAGTGTCAGGTGTAAAGCTGTAAATGTTTCCTTTGCAGTTTCGTCCTTTTAATTTTAAAATTCCCAACATACCCTCTCTTTATAGCTACTTTACTGTAAATATAATTTATTGTAGCATTAAATGCACATGATCTTATGCAGATATAAATAATAAATGCAGCCTCATGCACATCAGAGGAGACAAGATGATGTCTACTGTACATATTCGCTGTTCACAGTACATTTCTGCTGTTTGAGAGTGTGTGTGTGTGTGTGTGTGTGTGTTTCCTTCCCATCAGCACACTGAAGCTGATGTAATTGCCACCTCCAGCTACTCTGAATTAAGAAACAGATTAAAACCTCACACGCTGCGCTGCTGCTTTATTAGTGAGATCTGTGCAATAAATACAAAAACACAGAAACGTTTTCACATTCCGCTCCAATTAACGTTAGTGCTCGCTTTTTAATTGGACGTGTTCCTTATCGTTTACTTCAAATTACTGCGCTGGAATTAAATTCCGGTCCATGTTCGCTACAACGTTATATTATTTTTTCCATTTTGGGGAAAACCTCTGATAAGTGCCGATAGACTGTTACTCTGCCTGAGCGGTTACTATGACTACATGATGATCATGTGACCTCTACCTGTCACTCAAGTGTTTTATTTAGGGTTCCGTCACACTGCTTGAATTTTGAAAGTGCCTTGCACGTTCACGTGTTTTTTATTTTTAGTAAAAAAAGATCAATTACTGAAATATTTCACCTCTGTATCGAAAAAAATCAATAATAAATATTCTGTATTTACCAGAAGTTTAACAATGTGTACAATTCTGTACAAGCATCCACTTGGCTGCTAACCAATGAAAATAAAAATTGTAGTTATTAAAAAAAAATATCCACAAACAGTCCACAATGTCAGAGAAGTGTAATAGATCATTAATTGCATCTCTATACTACAATACTACTTTTCTTAATATTTCTTTACTAAGAAATGTGATTCTTCAATACTTTATCACAGTATATTGATATTGCAACAATAATTTATTGCAATATTCATACCACAACAGTAATCATTTACAAAATATCATTATCACAATAATTTATTGGAATATACAGTATTAAAACAATACCTTGTCACAATATATTAATGTAGCAATAATTTAATTCAGCATCGACATCACAACAATAATGTATTGTTTAATGTATAATAAAGTCTAAAATATATCAGAAAATTGTAATAGATCATCACTAATTGCAATCTCGATACAACAATTAATTATCACAATATATTAACACCACAACAATTTATTGCAGTATCAATATCACAACAATACTTTCTTGCAAAATGTCAATATCACACAAATTTTTCTCAATATATCGATATCACGGCAATAATTTATCACAATATACTGAAATCAGAAAAATACACTATTGCAGTACCGATAACGCATTATTCATTTATCTGAACTTGTCTTTGTTCCATAAAGTTATATATCAAATGTGTTTTGTATGTTATAGCGGAACGTTTAAAACGACTTTGCTCTGAATCCCAGCGCTAGCTTGTGTGATTTCTGCCTGTATGTTTCCCTCCGTTTTCTTCAGATGATTTCTCCTTTCTCAGGAATGTGATGATGTTTAGCTCATAAATCACAGCAGCAGTAGACGCTTCATCATCCGCCAGCGTCCACACAAGACGGACGACGGCGCAGCGAGCAGCTTCTTTAATTCAGCGTGCAATCAGTGTGATGGAGAACCTCTCGGCTGGACGCACACCATCACCAGCCGCTAGTCTGTTCTCGCTCTCTTTCTATTTCTGGAAGCATTGTGTGTGTGTGTGTGTGTGTGTGTGTGTGTGTGTGTGTGTGTAGTGTATTGTAATATATCAGTATATAACCGTATGGCGTTACAGAAGAGCTTATAGAATAACGTTTCGCTACAGAAACCGCACTTTAATAGGAAATGAATTAGAGCATTTAGGACAAAGCCATAATGGCCGGAGTTCCAGTAATCGCCGTAATGAACCCTGTGTGTTGGTATGAAGTCACCGAAGGAAAGAAACAACTGACTGATTTTAAACCAACATGGACAACTTTTTAGCTTACAACGTATCAGTGCACGAGTATTATTAGTCAAATAATTGTTAATCTAACACAATTTAAGACTGTTAGGTTTAGACTGTGAAAAATGTGTCTAAAGTTTATGAAACTATTTAGAATATACAGTTAATTATGAAAAGGTAAAGCTAATCTAAGGATTCTAAAATTGTGCAAAAACAACAATTTTAGGCAAGAAAGCGCATTGTTAATATAATATTTTTTATTAATTGAAAATATCAATAATTAGCAATGCGTACTGTAAACAGTTTATTTCCTACATACTGCAACATTTGAGCTGAGATTAGTCATAGATTAGATGATATAAACAGATGTTTCTCATAATATCATCTATAGCCCTATTCGGACGGGACTAGTTTTCCAAACGACGTTTGAGTTTGAATTTTTTTCAGACGACGTCTGTCATTTCA
>JAOVVA010000048.1:3590320-3607347 GCA_028565275.1 Leiocassis micropogon | reverse complement strand
GGGGGGGGGGGGGGGGGGGGGGGGAGTTAATGGTGGACTCTCTCTCTCTCTCACACACACACACACCCTTTCTCTTTCTCTCTCTTTCTCTGCCAAGGAAGATATAAAATGAATACGTAATGAGCTAATTAACCCATAGATCTGCAGGGTCTCATTTGTCTTGCTGAATTTCTTCTAATAAAATGTGCTCCTAGAAATATATAAATAACCATCTGTTGTAAATTGTGACCAGAACAGTGTCATCATCTTCTCCTTCTTTTTCTTCTTCTCTGTTTTTTTTCATCTCCTTGTCGTCTTCTGCATGCTGAATACCAAGGTTGCTGCAGGTTTATTTATGCTGGGTTCATAAAAGAAGTGCTTTACAGCCTGTGTTGTCCTGAGATGGAATATCGTATGATAAATCTCTCCATGAAAGGCAACATTATGGCCTGAATGTAAAGAAGGATGTGCGCTCGCCCTTGGCCATGATGTGAGCCTTCACGTTTACCTTCAGCTCTTTAGGTCATTGTGTGTGCTGCTCAGGTCTTAAAAAGGGAAGTGGATGATGGTGGAAGGGTGTGTTCATGCGATTCTTTTATAATTTAACCTTTTTTTTCTTTCTGTAGCCTTGATGGATGATTCCACCTAAAAGAATCCATAGAAAAGCCGGGGAGGTATTTTCACCCTGGGGCATTCTGAGATGTGCACAAAATAAAAACACGCCTGGTCCGAAGGAGCAACAGCACCATTAACGGTTCCACAATGGAGGCTTTATGTCACGTTTCTGTGCTGTATGGGCGCCAAATTGGGACTAAGCCCGAGAAACAGTTGGCAGTCGCATTTGGCGGGTTATGCGCCGTTAGACAGGAATGGGTTAGGTCTTGAAGGGGGTGCTGTTGTAGACGATACGTAGTTATTAGCACCGGTTTTGCCCAACTGTTATGCCCAACTGCTTCATTACCCTGATAGAGTAGCAGGCCTGAGACACTCCAAACACCATCAAACTCAAAAGCATCCGTGCCAGCGTCACATGCTTCAACATCCTTGTGCAGATGGACTCTCAGATCGCTCCGAGTGCCAAACGCGCTGCCCCCTACTTACACTTATTTCTAGATAACTGAAACAACATGCTAACTAAGTTACTCTCACCAACCAGGAAGGAACATAATTGTTCAAATTAAAGAGCTCGACCTTGTTGGAATCAAATTAATTAGCGCAGCTGGAAAGTTAATTACACCTGCGAGAGGCTCATGCATCACAAAAAAAAAGCCCTTGTCTTAATTCACCTTGTCAGGTGTTGTGCAAATTAGTCATCACTCACTCTGGATTTTCCTCTCTGCTAGAAAAAAAACTGTGGATATTAAAATTGATTACGTTTTTACTAACATGGTTAAGGCGGGACACGTGATGTTTGGATACGTGTCACGTTTTACAAAAATTAATGATCAGTTTGTAGATAAACACCTCGTCTCATGATGTGATGAACATCAAATCCATCAAGAAAATCTAAATAAACATGACGTTCAGATTCATTAGATCACAATTAGTTTACCAAGCTACAAAGTCAAGTGCGGAAATGGCACAAGGGCGGCGGTCGCAAATCTGAGTGTTTTTTTGTTGTTTTGCTTTTGTCCCTGTGAACGGTTTGTAATATATAAACATTAATGTATTAGAATGTGCGCCTTCATATAAACATGTAGAAAATGAATCAATATCTTCTGACCAATCAGAATCCAGAATTCAACAGCAGGCTTTGTTTCTTTGTTTAAGTGCTAATTTTCGTACACTCTGCTCGTAATACCCGTAAGACAAACAAAACCTGCACGTCTGAACCACGTCAAATCCGGTCACTCCATTCATATTTTTCACTCAAGAAAGCTGTGAAGATGCCATGTGCTGTGTAAATAGCTGAGAACCGCTATTATTCATCTGCCGTGCTTCAGTAATTGACAGGAAAGTGCAAAGTGAGAATAAACGTATCTTTCATTTATGATGGCAGATGTGCTCTGTGTGAGAAGCGCGAGTGTGTCATCAGGAGATAAAGTTCCAATTCAGGTTTGCTTCTGAGTGAAATCAAGCGCTTCTCATACCATAAAGTTACTTTATGATGTCGAACTGGAAACTAGGAACCTGTGAGGAACAATTGAAGAACCAACTTTAAATTGTCTAAGTGTACAGTAGGCTGGACTTTCCAGATTATTGATCATTATATTTTTATTAAGAGTTAGGTCAGAGTTTAATGGATAAGTAAGCTTTATTAGGAATTTTTGGAGCCCTTTCTGATAGAGGACGTGTTCCACATGGGATTCTACAACCTTTAACAGGGACAATCAAAGAGCATCTAAATATTGTCAAGGAATGTGTGCTCTTAAAAACATTATATTCTCTTGCATTCTTAGATGTCTTAATGTGTGAAAAAGGTTCAACCAAGAACTGTGTGATAGGAAAAAAATCTCTGAGTTCTAGCTTGAACCTTTAATGGTTGCCTCAAAGAACTTGTTAGGGGTTACACTGTATGTTTTCTAACAGCATACTCATACACCACTTTATCCTCTAGTTATCTAAAGAAGGGTCCTTCAAGGGATACCATTGCATGAATAAGGGTTCTTAGCTTTCTAAAAGGTTATAATTGTTGAAATTCTACCACTGTAGTACTCTAGCAGAGTGTAAACTTATATAAACATGAGATTTATATTGGTTCATTAAATAGTTAAGTTTTTAAGCTTCAAGGGTTCCATTGTCGTCCAGTTCTAAATAAAACTTCTGATGGTTTTCTGAAATGTGTTCCTTATTCACATTAGGTTAAAAGAAAGACCATTAAATTGACCATGAGGCAGCAGGCACCAGCTGAGGAAAGAGTCCTGAAGTTCCTGATCCCAATCTCGATTCAGACAATCAACTGGAAATAAATTAGAATAGATTATTATGGAGCGCGGCACGGTGGTGTAGTGGTTAGCATTGTCTCCTTACACCTCCAGGGTTTGCATTCCCAAATTGCCTGTAGTGACTGTGTGTGTGTGTGTGTGTGTGTGTGCCCTGCAATGGATTGACACCCTGTCCAGGGTGTACCCTGCCTTGTGACCTAAGTCTCCTGGGATAGGCTCCAGGCCCCCCACGACCCTGAATACAGGATAAAGCCGTGTAGAAGATGAGTGAATGAGTGAGATTATTATGGGATGCTGAATGTTCTTTTGGGATATACTTTAGGTTCAGCACTCATCTCGTTGATGAACATCTGGAAGAATCCAATTTTATGGAAACTAGAAGTGCCCACGACTTTAATTGAAGAAATTGAATTGAACACTCACAAGCTCGTATAAAAAATGTTTTCCATTTAAATTTCAAATGAGCATATCTTCTTTTCCTGTGGGCTGATTGCGATGAAAAACAGCCTATATGTTACCTTAAGCTCGGCCTAATACACCTGTGGAACTCCGTTAAAATTAATTCAGTAGTTTTTACGTGATGCGTGCACAAACAAACAATTAGAAATTCCAAAAACAGCCTTGATGTGTTCTATTACTCATCTTACGTTCCCACAAATAATTCTTTTGCAATATTTTAAATGAACAGACACTCCTACTTCACAGTTTTATTATTTGTTTAGGGATCTGAATTGTTCATTAATGTACTAATGGTACTAATATGTGTTATTTATAAGCTTTTTCTTTTGATCATTTCATCCTTTTGTTTCATTTGGTGACGTGATCATATTTTGAGGGAAACTTCCTCAAGTGGAAATAGTTCGTTCTTCATATCACATCATGTCACAGCTTCAGGTGATTTTCATTTCATTCCTTAGAACCAGTTTTCTCCATTTCCACTGAAAATTATTTCGCTCTAAATAACGAGCACACGTTTGAGCACAAGCGATTTATTTATTCAGTCCCATGTACTGTATGTGCACCTAACTAATCTGTCATTATAATTACAGATATGAATATTCATGAAGAATTTATTAATTGAGTCAATTAAGGTGGCAGTAATTCACTATTACTCAAACCTGACCTTCAGAACATTGTTATTGTTGTTCTCAATTAACAATACAGCCTGATTATTTAACGAGGCAGCACCAATGTGTGTGTGTGTGTGTCTGTGTGTGTTGGTGGGGTCCTGCTTAGACTCCACTGTAAATCACAAATCACTTGTTCTGCTTTAAATGCTTCAGCCATTTTAAAGTCATCACACTTGTCAGTCGAGTGTGCTGAGAAAATGAGTTTTTTTTTTTCCAGAGCAAGCAAAAAGTTGATTTTCACAACAAAAAAAAAAGGAAAACAATCATATCAGTGTCGGATACGGGAGACTGCCAGTATTGCCTGTTGGGATTTGAGAAAATGATGTAAATTGTCATGTGCGTCTCCACTGAAGTGGACACACATCGCTACAGGATGAAGGCATGCAAATCAAAACTGTGAAATGTGCAGTTTAAATGAACAATCGCTCTTTGTTCAACAATTATTCTTAGTTTTGAATCAGTGGAGGTTACAAGGTCTGAATCTCAGAACTCCCAAGCTCAGAAGCTCAGAACCCTGAAGGGCAAAACACTTAAGCACAAATTCCTGAAGTTTCGAGCCCAGATGCAAAAAGCCCTGTGAACAAAACAAACAAAAAACAACAATAAATTTAAATTGCCACGTTGTTTTTCTGGAGCTTCAAAAAACGCATGTTGTTGACAGTTTTCTTGGTGCATGACTGCTTCTAAGAATGTGATATTTCCACTTGCTGTCTCAGAGCCAGGCTTTAATTTCCCTGACGTGCTGGATGTGTGTAGGACGAGTGGAGTAAACACAGAGTCGGGTGGATTTATAGAGCTGCTCTGTGCTTCATCTACGGAGTAGAAAGTGAGAAATTGAAACGATGCCTGCAGAGAAACACTAATTCCACAGTTTGATGTAATTACGACGTGAATGAGGGAGCGGATTTACACACACACACACACACACGAACACACGTATGCACACACACACACACACAGTTTCCCCCAACGACGATCCTGGGACATGCACTAAAAGGTCCATTCGTCATCCGGATCATGCAAATGTATGCGGCCTGTAGCGCGTTCTGTAATAATTTTATCCACTTCCTGCGGGCTGAGACTCATGATTCACCGAATCACACGCGGTTTCAGCTCAGTGACTCCGGACACGTTTCTTTTCGCTTTAATTTACCTCCTCTCATTTCCCAGCCTGCATTCGGGCTTTAACGACTCCGTAACGGCTTTAAATGCTTAATTATTCAGGCGATGGATCGCAGGTCCTGAAATTATTCCTCTAATAAAGTGGCTTGCGGCCGTTTATTTCCCAGATATTACAGGAATATTAGACTTGCAGTTAGGGTGCGAAATGCACACACAGGCACATTTTCGGTTCGGTTACAACTTTATAGCCAACGATCGCGTTTATGTTCAGAGAAATGAGAGGATTGTTGTCGCAAAAAGTTACAGCACTCACACTGGAGACTAATAACTTGCTCAGATGTCGAATTTTTTTTTTAATCTGTATGTCAGAAGCGTATGGTGAACATGGCCGTGTGAATGATCTGTTGCTACAGAAACGATAACTTACTAGAACAAGCGCATTCATTTAAACCTGCTGTTATTGAGAATTAATCTACACCTTCTGACCAATCAGATTGTGACATGCAGTGAATAATGCCAGTGTGTTTAAACTCAGCCTTTACTATACACGATCTGAAGTTCTCCAGAAATCAATACAGCTAAACAATACAGCTAGTTCCTGACTTACGAACATTTGAGGTACGAATTTCCACAGATACGAACGGACTGCGGTTCTATGAACATTTTTAGACTTTTGTAGATTTGCAAACAAATCTCGGGAATAGCGTAGGTGTATTGTAAAAAAATAGACACTGCAGTGCACCAGATATCAATATTTACAATTATATACAATATTTTTAGTGTGTGAGTTCATGTATAAAATGTCTAAAGTCCAGTATATTGTGTGTGTGTGTGTGTGTGTGTGTGTGTGTGTGTGTGTGCTGGAGAAATGAGTCGGCCAGTCCAGGAGCACAATGACAGAAAATGTCTGTCCTGTAAATCTATCCTGATGGTGAATAATCCTAATTTTGGAAAATCCTCAACGAAACAGAGTTCACAGTCCAATACAGTGGTGAACAGCTCTGAGACAAAACGGCGTCCGGGATTCCCCTCAGGTTTTAAAGGTGCAGAGACGACACTGTTACATTCGACATGTGAGAGATTCACTTCCTTAGGTGTGGTTACGTTTTTTGTTGTGAAAGGGGACAGAGATTTAGTCAAGTGTATTGGTATGTTTTACATTCTATATTCATGTCAAAGGCCTATAAGACTCACTTTGTCGGAAGAACAAATCTTACTTGGGAACGTGCTCCCGGAACGGAACAGGGACTAACTGAACATTAACCAGCATGGCTGGGGACGGGACTAAAAGTTAGACAAAAACATTGGTGTCTGTTAACATTGAGTCGCCATGGAAACCATGACATGACCTTTAAAAAAGCACCAAAAAAAAGTTAGAAGAGCACTATATTGTATATCATTTTGAAATACAGACATATACCCGCCAATCAAAGATGATGATTATAAAAAACACTGATATGTTTGAATGAGTTTGTTTATACTGAATACACTGCTTTTATTTCAACGTGACATTTGATACATTTTTCATTTGTTAAACATTTGATACTTTTTTATTTAATTGAAATACATTTGATATAATGATGTAATGTGAAAGCTGACATCCATATTTATTTATTTATTTATTTTCTTACTTACTTTTTATTTAATTTACGTTCATATTATTTTATTCCAAATAAAATTCAATTTTATTCCAAATTAAATAAACTCCCAAATAAACTCCCAAACTTTATTTCCTTATAAAGAATTTTTCCACTAATTCTGGAAGAAAGCCCAGTTTAAACAATGCCCCCCCCCCCCCCTCTCCCCCCCAAAATGTATGGTAAAACTTCTTGTTTTTGTATCATTTTCATATTTTCTTCTTTATGTCCTGTATCATAACTGTAACCTATTTTAATCGCCCTGCTAAAAGTTTTACAGATTTCCAAAGCTGTTACAGAAAAATCAATGCGATGCTTTTAGGTGATGAGTTAAATCACAGAGAGTGATGTGTACCCATAATGCTTTGCAGGCTATGCACTAGCGTTTAAAAAAAAAAAAAAACATCTGAGCCAAGATTCTTTTATACACCCTGATTTAAAGCAGCTTTTATTAACGTTAAGTAATGGTGGACTTTCGGGAAAACTCGATATTCGATTTCATTTAACGTCAGTTTGACACCTACGGTAGGTCACCTGACTAGCCGATCACTCAGTCACACCACTAATGCTCTCAAGCGCGGGTATGAACTAGTTGTACTGATGTGCCGTACACTGTGTGCTAAACATTAAATCTAACTTCGAAACAAGTTAAACTTTAATCAGTCTTGCAAGAAATATCTATAAGAACGCTAAACAATCTAGACACAAACACAGTTATTTATATTCATATAGTAAGATCCTAGCATTTTCAATGAAGCAAAAAAAAAAAAGATCTTAATGATAATTTGTACATTAAAGAAAAACTTTCACAAGAATGGGAAAGAATTTATTTTACTTATTTTATTTTAAAGTATACAAAAATATTATTAACAGGTTAATTTTAATTATATAAAAGTAAAAATTTTGCCCAAAGCATTCAAGAGTAATAATAAATCAATAAAACAGGGAATAAAACATGTTTTCGTTGTTCTTTGTGACTTTTTGGAAATTTTGCTTTTTGCTATAATAAAAAAAAATTATAATAACAATAATTTTTTGTAACTCGCGTCCTAAACATCAGAGTGTATTCTCATTATTTTTTTTGTCCTCTAATTTCTCGTGTGACTTTCGCCTCATGAAGGCAGTAAAACAGGAAACGATCCTGTCGGTGTAAAACCTGATTTAGAGTAATAATATAATTGCGAACAGCGTTAATATGCTCCTGCTGGAGCTTGATGGAAGGAGGGAGAGATAATAAAGTGTTTATGGTGAGAGTCGGATGAGAGTCCTAGTGCGGAGGAGAAGAGCAGCATTCTCTCTCCAGATTCTGTCGTTTGCATGCGTTTGAGCCAAACTGTTTTTGGGATGTTGTAAGTTTCTTTAAAAGCTTTTTAATGAACACCATCGTGAATCTGATCCTTCACCAACGCCTCAGTCTTTCCCGTTCCCATCCTGTCTTCATCAACCTTCCTAATGCACTGCTGTAGTGTTACTTACTACAAATTAACGCTTGATTGCATCACGCTGTGGTTGATAATTTTCCTAAACTGGCACCACACTCGGTGGTTTATTGGGTTGTGGTGTCTGAATTTTAGCAGCTTCAGATGGTGCAGATGGTGTTAGCATTGCAGATCATCATGATTGCTGTGTGCGTGTGTGTGTGTGTGTTACCCTTTACCTCCATCTAAATGACAAATTCTGACTCCTCACAGCGCACTGATAAATGAACTCCGGCAGACACGCCACAATTTACATTAAGCAATTTGGACATCTGAGCCAAAGATGTGTACACGCACACATGCGCATATATATAAATATATATATATTATATATATATATATACACACACACACACACACACACGCGCACACACACATACACACTCCCTAAGGGTCAAGAGGCGTGAGCAGACGAGGGCAGGAGAAATTGAAAAAGCTCCTGGCGGCGAAATGAAATTTGTCCCCTCTGTCACTCGCCGTCTCTCCCCATCTGTTTTGGGGACGAGGAACTTGTCGCATGTTGAGAGGTGGACGGATGAAATCGCGGTCGAACGTAATATATATTTATGAAGCTCAAGGTAAACTGGAGGAATAAAGCAGGCTCGAAGACGTTTCCGAGATTAGGACACGCTCCTGAGGTCAAAGACTAGGTTAGACGACGGATAAGTTAGAAGTCCTGTCCGGAAAGTGGTTTCGTCTCACATCACAAATGGTTTCAAAAGCATGAAACTGTCTGGATTCCTTCTGATCTTCATAAAAGAACTGAAGAAAACAACAACAACAACAAAAAAAAACCCCACAGAGCCCAAAGAACCAGAGTGAAGGAATCCTTGAACCGTGGCCTGTGAAGATCAGCAGAAGATCACCGCACCAAATCCACAGCCTGAGATGGCTGTTTCTGCTCTCTCACCTGTCAATCAAAATGAGGGTTCACACTGTTTACAAAAGTTACAGCTTTTAACGGCTGTTAATATCCATCATTCAGTCGATTCTTTTCATCTTCTTTTGTAAATCAGAGGTAGAAGTGCAGAGTTGCGCACATCCTCACTGGTCAGGGTTAGAGTGAGATTCGTAATGGGAATCTGGTCATGGGAATGAATTCTTGCTATATTTAGCATTTTCATCCTTCACTAAACTTTTCAGCACCTAAAATGGGATCACCATCCTGAAGTTCAGTACGTGTCTGCTCAAAGTGTCTTGTGCGACCTTTTGATTCAGGTTCTTGGTGCTTTCGGAGCTGGAATCTTTGGAATCCAGCATTTCATTTCGAACATTTTCAACCATCCATCACTCAGCCATAAACCAATCAACAGCTCGGAATTTGACTTCATTTACAATCTGCATAATTTCTCGGATTTAAACGCTGCTACTTGTTTTTCCATGCTCAGCATTCCTGCCGCGTTCGACACCTCGACCATTTGGATCTGCACTTCGGGATGGACAGATCGAGGAATGATGTCATGTGTAATGTTTCTTGGCTGGCGGAGCCTCTAGCTTTCCACTGACTGAGCAAGCTGATGAAATTGCGTTTGAGAGCAGCGGCACATTCCCTCGCCGGACTGGAATCTCTCGCATCCGACTGTATTTTAAACCGAAATTATGTTAGCAGCACCGCGCTCTGGTTGAGCCGGAGATATTGGCTCTGCTTCTTCTCCCAGCTGGGTGTCATAACCAGAGCCAAATTCTTTTCTCCATCTGTGCTTGGTAAAGAGAAATGACTGAAAATGTGCTTACTGGAAAAAAAGATCTTAAGAGATTGCAAATAATATGTAAAAAAGAAATTATACAAAAAGATCAAACATGCTCATCACGCTAAACTCGAGGTGTTAATCATTATCTTGTAAGAACTTCCTTCTTAAGTCCGCTCTCTAAAATTAATTGAATCTCTTAGCTTAATAAGAACGGAGAGTTTGGTTTTTATGCCGTGGTCATTGTGCTGGACGTAATGAGCTGTTCATTATCACCGAGCGTCTGTCCGGAATGTCGGGTATAAATCCCGCAGTCTTTATTAATCTTAATGTTGGCCTCTCCATCTAATCTCTTCTGCTGTAAAGTAAAAACCAAAGGTCGCGTAAATTAAACCTTCATGAGCCTGTGGTTCATTATATCACCTCATTAGGACAATATTAAGAACTCAACATCCCGATATAAAGGACGAGAATATTAAGGGACCGGATTGTCCTTTATCCGTTACACAGCGCTGCACCGAGAGTTCTAGATTGCTCGAAACGTTGAGGTGTTGATTAATCTTCACAGTACTGCAGCTGCAAATCACAGATTTAAATTTAAGCACTTGTTTTAATACATAGTCGTTTCTATAGTAGCATCACGACCAAATGAATGAGATTTACTTCTCGCTGGTTCAAAGGATCGGCATTTAAGTCAGTGAATCTGTTAGCCACCACCGTGATTCGCTCCTGTGGTGTTCAGTGAATCAGTATTTGAATTGGCGAATCATTTACTCATCATGTTCTCATCTTGACCAGTGAACCAGAATTTATTTCACTGAATCTTCAAATTGAGACAAGTCAAGTAGACTTTTGTTGTCATTTCAACCATATACAGCTCAGTACACAGCGAAACCAAACAACGTTCCTCCATGACCAAGGAGCTACTGTACATACAGTACAACATCAATTAACAAAACTAGCTAAGAACTGTATAAAAGACAGTGTGAAGCTTTCGGTCATGACCAAGATTCCCTTCTGTCTTCTTTGGTGAATCAGAATCAGCAAATCTTTTCATCATGACCGAGATTCTCTCTTGTGTTGTTTAGTGAATCAGCATTTGTTTCTATGAATCTTTCAGTCATAACCGAGATTCACTGCTGATTTCTTCGGGGGATCAGAATTTGTTTAAGTCAATCATTTAGACTTGTCGGTATTTAAATTCCTGAAAGCTTTTTATTACATTGTAAGTTACTGCGCGGCATGGTGATGTGGTGGCTAGCACTGTCACCTTTCACCTCCAGAGATAGGGTTTGATTCCCGCCTCGGGTCTGTGTGCATGTTCTCCCCGTGCTTGGTGGGTTACCTCATGCAGATTAGGTTAATTGGCGTTCCCTAATTGCCCGTAGTGTGTGAATGAGTGTGTCTATGTGCCCTGTGATGGATTGGCACCTTGTCCAGGGTGTACCCCACCTCGTGCCCTAAGTCTCCAGGGATAGGATCCAGGGCCCCCGTGACCCATGACCGGCAATGTTTATGAGATGACTAAAGACCTGACCCCCCTTGCCAAGTATTTGACTAATAGTTCTTATAGTTTGTAACCTAGTAACCAGTGTAAGGATCTATCCAATGACAGAAACTTGAAAACACTTTTGTAAGTCACTCAAATGCCTAGATGTAAATGTAGGTTTTGACCAAATCACTTCAATCAGTTGAGTCAGTTGAGTTTTATGATTCCCAGTCGGCTGCACATTTGGTCAAACCATGTTCAAGCCATTTTGTATGAATGGATCAGTGATTCAGATGACTCAGTCAGACTCAGATGACTCAGATTCAAATGAATCAAATGAGATGAGTCACTAATAAGAGAATGCGAAGTTGAAGCTTTCCCTATGATCTTTATTCCTGTCACAAGGCTACACATTTATACTTACTGTTTAATTCAGAGAAGGGTTAAGAAATGATCCCTGGATATTTGTGCATGTCTTCATGAAGCTATGATTGTACAACAAGGCTAGCAATCGTTCCTTTAATTACATTGCTTTTGTCAAATCAGACTCCATCATGATCAATATTTATTCTCCGAGTTCCTCAGCTCATCTTCAGGGACCAGCAATCATTATCAGTTAGTGCAAAATTTATCATGCAGTCTTAGCATTGTAAAGCTTATTGAATTTCAACATGCCGTCCATGCTACCTCTCATTACAATCCAAACTA
Source organism: Leiocassis micropogon (assembly GCA_028565275.1). Classification (NCBI taxonomy): domain Eukaryota; kingdom Metazoa; phylum Chordata; class Actinopteri; order Siluriformes; family Bagridae; genus Leiocassis; species Leiocassis micropogon. The sequence continues at coordinate 3,595,231 of JAOVVA010000048.1, read as the reverse complement.
CTTCTTCTTGTGGTTACTCCCAGGCCTTGTCTTTGGCTACGGCTAGCTAGGTCAAGACTTAGTGAAGTTCTGAAGGCTGGTTCCCTTGGTAGGTTTATTTGCGAATGCAGCTACAGCTCTGTCAGTTTCCTTTACCTCAGAAGACAAACGTGGACCAGCGGGATCTCACTGTGAGGCTCAGTCACTGAGTTTGCTGCTACCTTATCTCTGACCTGTCCGACAAATTGGCTGCCTGGAGCGTGGTTCCTTGGGATTTAAGCCTGGGACGTGAGCGATATGATTTCAGGCCAGAAGATTGTGTTATCCTGTAAATGCAGAATGATGAGAACGAGTGAGGAGGTAAGTTGAGGAGCTGAAGATAATGGGATTCATCCCAGAGGAAATCCTTCACTTCCTTGCCATAAATCTCTGCTTCTGGCTAACGCTAGCTCTGAATCCTAAAAAAAAAAAAAAAATCATTTCTGATTTGGATGAAGGTCTTGACATCTAAAATATTTTTAATCACTAATCTCAAATTTCCTTTTGGGAAATGCTGAAGAAGGGATTTCCACATGACTCGCATAAACCATTATAATTTAGTTCATTTTCTGCACATGATTAATTTATCCTTATGTTTATTTATTTTTGGATATTTTTACACATACATGTTTCTTTACTAATAATTAGTTTTTAACATATTCTTTTTACAACAAGTCATATGTTTTGAATTTAATTATACATTTTCCTGTATTTTATACATAACTCATTTATTTACTTTTTTCTTTCCAAATTATTGATTTATTTTTACATATTTTTTCTTATATGATCATATTATGTGATACATTTTTTTAATCATTTTTACCCAAGCCCTTAAATTTTTTCATTTATTTTTTATAAAACATAATTTTATAAATTCATTTAAGACATATTTGTTTAAACAATTTATTTCTACATATATGTGATTTTTACAGAAGTATCATATACAGTATGTTTTTCTTTTATTTCTTTTATTTCTTATGTATTTTTTTAAGTGTATATTATTCCCGTGTTTACTGGAGTTCACAGGTGCAATTTTAGGGCATAACATTAAAATTGCATGTTAACATGGTGTATACATGATCATATGTGAAGGTGAGAATGGATCATGTTGTTATTGATCACTTCACTTTCTGTATGAAGCCAAATTCATTAAAATTCATATAAAGAAACCGGTGCACTTATTTTTTTTTTCAATTACAAAATGAGAGCAGTTTTGATGGATGTTTTTTCAGACTTTGCCTTACAAAATACTCTTTATCTTAAATGCTTGTATTTTAATTGTATAGCTGCAAGTGCTATAAAGAATCGCTTAGAAACACCAGACCACCGGGGGAACTATTAAAATGCAATAAAGAAAAACATGTTATTATAACATTATAACAGATTATTACAAAACTATATCCCAAAAGTTTGTATAAGCATTCATTTGTCCCTCTTCTTGGCAAGTTTTTATCCTCTGTACAACTCTCTAACAGAAAAAAAAAATAAAGCAAAGTAAAACCATTTTAGAAGCTAAGAAAAGTAATTATCCAGTGAACCCCTAAATAATCCTGAAGTATGGTGGGAACAGTTTTTTAAGTATACACATTTAAACAGTTTAGAACCATTTACAAGGTCTTTGTAGAACCTAACAGAATGTTTCAGAAGGTTGTCAGAATATGTTCCAAATAGATCCTACTGTATTTAAAAGATGAAGAAATCTGACACTCTTACAGAATTTAGAAATATTAATAGAACTTTGTTTGGATCACTAGTGAAACTAATAATCATTCTACTGTATATAGAATCATAGAAGTCAATGTCTCACTATCAGAACGTGTCCCAACTAGAACCTACAATGTTTAAGAAACTTGGAAACAACTGAACATCTCATGGTTATCCAACAAGTCCTTAATGAAACACCCTTTCTAAGTATGCAAATTCTCAGAAAATTTAGAACACATTTAGAATCCAATAAACCTTTAAAGAACCTTCAAAGATCCTTACTTTTAATGATTACACTTTGTGTAGTTTGAGCAACTTGTGTGAATGTGAGGCCTTGAAATTTTTTTTTTTTTTTAAACTAACAGTTATCCATAAAACTCACAATCCAACCACTGGACGACCCTTATTGGGCATCATTGCTATGGACAGAACACAAGTACTAAGACAGATTTATGTGTTCTCTTCAAAAAAATGGTGCTACAAATCAATGGCCTCAATTTCATCACTATCTCACTTCACACTAGTATGTGATACTAAGTGATATATCAGTAAGAATTGTTAACCCTTGAATCAAAATATATATCAATAAGAATCAGTAACCCTTGTAGAACAAAACTTTCCTTTTAGAAAATAGAAAGCAATTTTGGAAAAAAAAACAACAACAAGAATTTAATGGTTCTTTCTCTCTCGAAAGGAAAACCTCCCTCAGGGTTTTCATGCCGTGGTAAACCAAATACCTACAGTAGATTTAACCTCTGTGGTTTTGGAGTGTTTAATGTTCTGTAAGTGTACGATATACAGTAGAAGAACATTTCTTCCTGCTGTCTCTCAGGATTAATGAATAAAAGCCAAAACTGGTTTCAAGTAGAAACTTAGAACCTCAGAGGAACCCATTTTCTCAAGTGAACTCTTTGACAGTGTTCTCAGAGCCGCTGAGGAACCCTGAGATGACCTAATGCTAACAGAAGTCTGAGCTAGCATGATGCCGATGATGTAATGCGAGTCAAGCGGTTCCCTCAGGCCGTCGGTCTGCAGTCAGGTGACCACAGGAAGGAAGATAAATAAAAAACAACAAGCATTTTTGGCTCTGCACCAAGAGAACCAATCAGTCCAAATGAGAGTGATCTCATTTCCATTACCTTCATTTGTTTCGTTCACAATCTAATAACTGACGTGTGAGTGACCCTACTGCATTTACATCACGTTCATGGCATTTGGCAGATGCCCTTATGCACAGCAACTTCCATTTCATTTCATTATACATCTGAGCAGTTTAGGTTGAGGACGTTACTCAAAGGCCCAACAGTTGGTAGCTTGGCGGTGCTGGGGTTTGACCCTGTGACCTTCTGGTTTATGGGCCAACAACGTGACCACTGAGCTGCCCCTGTCCTGCTGGAGCGAGGAAGCCTGGCTACGAGCCGAGAACATAAACTACAGATTTGTGTGTTTGTTTGGGATAAGAAAAAAAAAAAGACCTGTAGAAAAAAATCCTGGCAATCACAGAGGAATTCGTTGATATCACACGTTGATATGGTTCAGTCATATGAAAAAAACAAAATGAAAAAGATAAAATTAATAAAAATATAATTTTTTTTTTAAATCGTATGTTTAGTTTTAGAGAACTTTTCTAAAGTAACATAAAAAAAAACTTTTAATTGCAAAAAACTCTTGATCATAATTTTTTATCTGTTTTAAATCCATTGAAATTTACTGTTGTTACTGCAAGTAACATACTGACACATGAGTTTTTACCATAAAGTGTTAATTTACATAAAGGAACATTTCCATATTGTATGGACTAGGGAGGCTATATTGTCTAATGAGAACCGCACATTAACACAGTACAGAATCAAAGTTGTTAAACTCATTGATTGATGAGGTGAAAAATAAATTTCTTTACTGTTGCAAAAAGTACAAATTCACACCAGTTTAACCACATGCTGATTGTTAAATCTTTAACTTCTTGTTAGACGAATAACAGTAAAATTACCTAGAACCAACAATAACAATAACCAAGCAAGCGAGTGTTCTCCGTCTCCAGGTTGTTAGAGACGTCCATTGGTGGCGCGTCTCCTCTGTGTTCAGCTCAGTGCTGAGGAATTTGGGCTGATGGTGAAGAGTGATGCATTTTCGGAAATAAAAATCTCTCACATTCCAGTGTTCAGCATAAAAATGTGCTGAGATGATGTTTTTGCCCGCGTTTTCCAAAGCACACCGAGGGCCCCTGCAGGTCAGGAAGTGAACTGATCCATGAAAAAACAACTAAACAAAACAAGGAAGACAGACAGATATTTAGGTTCTACTCGAAATTTCAGTTAAAATGTTAAAACATTACTATTTCATTCTCTTCATCACATATCAATGTGGAGAGATCATGAGATGACTTTGTTAACGTACTTTCATTACTCAAATGTAGAGACGATGGATTAGTTTAAGGATTTTAAAATAAACCCTACAGTTCATGTGACAATTAGCAGTAAAATGTAGCACTAAGAAAATAATTAATGACAAAACCTTTAGATCCATCTTTAAATGTTTTCAAATAGGCAAGGGTGGAGAATAAAAATAAATCAGCATAATTGTTCGCATGCAAATATGTGTAAAAAAAAATACATTATATACTGTATATTTTATTATTAGAACATTGCAATATTTTAATGATCACAACCATGAAAGTAAAGAAAACATAGGATTTACGCATTTTTATACCAGAAAGAAATGATTAAAACAATAGAGAATATATTTTTTTATTATTTAAAAAAACAAGTATTTTTAAAAAAAGAACCCAAGTAACGAGGAACATCACAGAGTTCAGAATCAACATTGCTTCACGTGTAAATCTGCACAAACACATTATCATATACCAACAAATTAGACATAATTAACACACAAAGTTGACGGTAATTAACAGCCCTGACAACGGAGTAATGAGAACAGGAAACAATGACCATATAATGACTAAACGTGACAGATGCTGCACTGTGTGTAGAGGGACACAGGGGAACATTCATCATTTTAACAGTAAATTTTTACACAAAAAATGGTCCCACCCTCTTTAGGAAGCTTTTGAGGAATCATTTTCTTGCTCAGGTGAACACAGGGAGCAGTCTTAATAAAACATACCTTTTTAAGGTGATTATATACAAAAAAATGTACATTCAGATCTAAAATACTTCATGTGGATCACCA
>JAOVVA010000048.1:3571725-3590038 GCA_028565275.1 Leiocassis micropogon | reverse complement strand
TTTATTATTACAAAGCAAATTGTATGTATGTTACTGTATGTGTTTAAAATCAAAATCTTGACATTAAATTTTAAAATTGATGATCAAAGTTATTAAAAAAATATCATTTTTGGAGCAAAATATTGTTATATTCTTTGAAACATTTTGCTATAGATGTTTGAAGACCACAATTTCTCGGGTAAAGAGAGCACAGGTATTCACTAGAGACAGACATTGACTGGAATCCTTGAGATTTTGTGTAGAAAGTTTGTAAAGCTATACCGGAGACGTGCTGCATTGAGAACAGCAAATAGTCTAGAGAGCAACAATGTCTGATGTTAAATGGAAGTGATTTGGAGGTGATGTGCGCGTTATATCTTCCTTAAAACAGCCTTGAATCTGTGTAAGAGTGTATGAAAGGTGTCAAGATTTTTTAATAAACTGAGTCTTTTTTGTACACAGAAACATCCTTCTGAGAATTAATACAGGACGCGGGCTCAGATCGCCATCATGAGCACATGAAAGCCCTCAGTGCTAGCTCAATGCCGGGCCACAATGTCAACAAGAGTGTTTTTAATGAACGTTTCTCTGATTGAATCTGAGCGAGGGATAGAGCGATGTGGGACGGCGATGTTTCCCTTTAATTTGGTGCCAGTGCACATCTCTGGCTTGAATAGGCTTTTTTTGTGGCTCGGCCTTGCCCAACACAATGATGCCTCGATCTTCAGCCAAACAACACTGTTTCCATTAAAAATCCCCCATGTTTCTCTGCCAGAGCTATGAATAGAGCCAAATTCTCGTTTTCTTCCTCTCTGTAAACAAGGAACAGGCCAAATAATTGAGGAGGGGGATCAGATTCATTCCATGTCACGCGTCCTTCCTGTTCGGAATGTGCAGAAAAGTGACATCTGCTCAGTGATGGGTTTTCAGATGGAATAAAGGCTGCTTAAGAGTTACGGTTAAGTAAGTGTGCAAGAGAGAGAGAGAGCCTTGCCTCATGACTGATGTTCTTCGTGGGAGGAGGTCCAGTAAAGTGCTGTTGGCCATCAGTGTGGATTAATAGCGTCTGTCATGGCTAACCACAAGGGCTTTCTGGCAGGCAACAAAATGACGCAATTAGATGTTAATTAGTGATTTTGTGTAGTTTTTTGTTTGTGTGTAATGTACAAAGAGAAAATTTGTTATTCCCATTTTTTTTATCATTCACACAGCATATACAGTAAATCTCTGTTCTTGTTTTTTCTCTTATATTTAATATTTTATTTTAAACTTATATTTTTAATGTATGTCCTTATCTTTTCTATCTTATTATTTTAAACCTTCATATTTCATATTGTATTTTAATTTCATCTTTACAGTATTTGTGGTTAGGTTTAAGTTAGGTTTGCATATAGTCATTATTAACATGAATGTTATGACAATTTCGAGATTTCAATGATTTCTCTGAATACGTTCAGAATATTTACAATAAATTAAATTATTTGTCACATGTACCTTACAGCACAGTAAAATTATGTTAGAGCGCAGGTTCAGCCAGGTTACAGCGCCACTGGAGCAGATAGCATTAAGGCCCTTGATCAAGGGCTCAACTGTGGCAGTTTGGCGGTATTGGGACTCGAACCCCCGACCTTCCGATTCTGACCTTCCGACCTTCCCCCAATCACTTTGCCAACGCCTGGATGAAGACCCAAACTGTTACCCCTGTCCCACCTGAATTGGATCAGATGGTCAGGAACCAACCACCAGGAACCACCAAGGCACAGACTTGCCACGAACTAGACACTGCTGGAATACAAGTGACAACGTCTACGGTCAAGTCAGGTTAAAATCACCATGGACTGAGAGAAAGAAGTCCCTGCACCAAAATTCACACCTTCAAGCTCCTCTAATGTAGCATAATGTTACAGCTAACCACATGGACAAACAAAAAGTCATTTGGAGGATGGTTCTGACTAGAGGTATGTTTGGAGGAGTAAAAATAATTTCAAGAACACTGTAGCAGCTGTTAAACATGGTGGTGGTAGCATCACAGTCTGGGGCTGTTTTGCTGCCAGTGAAACTGGTGCACTGCACAAAGTGGATAGAATCATGAAGAACGAGGGGAACCTCAGAGTTATTTATTATAATATGATTAAAACATGGACATAACAGAGGATTACAACAGGATAGTGACCCCAAACACACATCAAAGCTTTTAGAGCCTTGAATCTGTAGAAAATTTGTGAAACATGATTAAAAATCTGGTCAGTGGCAGGAAACCAAGTGATCAATAAAAATTGTGCCGAGAAACGCTGCCTGAAGCTTGTTGCTGAGTGCCTGTCAACTGTACCACTGTCTGCTAAAGGAGAAACCTGTTAAGGGATATTCAGTGTTCTGTATGTATATGTTTGCCCATGTGTGTGTAATTTTGACCCATGCTGGTAAAAAAAAAAACTTATTTATTAATTAATTTTTTTAATTTTTTTTATTTATTTATAAGATGTGTGTTGTACAATCTTTCTGCCCCAGAAAAAGTAATACTGGCATGAAATTCATGTTCATGATGAGTGTACGTAACTTTATAGTGTACTCTATTTTTTTTTACTTTTTACTTGTATTCTATTTGTAAAAAATGGAAAATTGTAAAAATTTAAATACAGAGGCTGAAATCAGTTTGTGAAAGATGCATTTGCAGAAATGTTTAGCCGTTTAAGAATTCTCATAATATAATACAAATTTTGTTCATACTACCTATGTATAATGTGACCAATAAAGTAGTGTCACTCATTTACGGTATATAAACAAATAAAAACAAGTAAACTAGTTGTATGTGTGTCTCAGAAAGCAAGCTGGCCAGAAGGTTCTTTAAAAGAGACTGCACAGGAGAATTATTTTCCTTAAAGATACCTACAATTTAATTTAATAGATTAAAAACCATTTAGTGTTTATGATTTAGCTTTTTCTTTTTTTTTTGGCTGGAGTATAATGTTCCTGTAACATGAACAAAAATATAGTTAGTTTGTTTTTTAATAATCTTGAACATGATCTGGGAATTTGTGAGAAACAAAAATAGCATAGTGCAGTTGTTACTCTCTCTGTTTCTGTCTCTTTCCCACCTCCCCCCCCCCCCCAATTTTTTTTAATGTTGGCACAGATCTCCTTCCTGTGATCCTCGAATAAAATCCATCCTCGAGTCCAGACAGACATCAGGATTCTTGCAGATCATAAATATAGATATGTATGCATATATATCACTGCAGATGTGCTGTTTTTTTTTTTTTCCCGTTTCACTCTCAGCCAGCGTGTCGCGCTTCTCCTCTGGATTTCCCATCAATGGTTTCATGTATCAGATCTGAACAGGCACCGGAGCAGATAGTGTTATACAGCAGCGCTGGAGCTATATAACTCAACGCATGATGGACAGATCACATTTCCACAAGACCCTGTAATGTTATTTATATGCAGAATGAAAAGACGGAAAGTGAAGTGAGGTTTGTAAGTCCATTCACAAGGAATGGCACAGAAATGGAAAAAAAAAAAATATATATATATATATATATATATACACTAGATACAATTCAGTATCGTACAATCTCATACGAATATGCCCTTTATATCAATAGGTAAGGAAATATTAAAAAAATTATTCTGAAGTCAGAAGAAACTAAGTTATGGTGGACAGATTGCACAACAAACTGAATTTGTTCAGATGTAATAAACCATCACCATAAGGGGGCGCTGTCCTTGAATCAACATTGTAAGGACGTAAACTGCATACTATTTGGGAATGCACATCTCGATTCATCCTCAAGAACCCTTACGCCTTATATGTAATAGTACTTTTTAAAGACCTTATCAGTATGATTTCCACCAGTACCGGTGTTTTTGTAAATTCTGTTTCATCAGCCAATTAATATATAGTCTGTTTTCTCTATATAAACAACTGCACTTTTTATGTTGAAAAGGGCCAGTCTGATAATTTTGTATTTTATATAAATAATTTTGATAATTTATATAAATACAACTTAATAATAATAATAATAATAATAATAATAATAATAATAATAATGGTAAGATTAATACAGACATTTTCCTTGAAATATATAAATACAAATGTATAAAAATATATTAACAGGATTTTAGGAAAGCTCTCGTATGATTCTGTCTACTGTATATTTATGAAGAAAACTCTTATTCCAGCACAAGAACTAGCATTAAATCCTCTCAGGAATCCCACGAGTTTAGCACTAGTTAGCCTGATTAACTTAAAAGGCCACCTATTAATTTCTGTGACGTTAGCTCTAACGTATTAGCATTAAAAATCCTTTAAGTAAACCTGACAGCTTAGTGAAAAACTTAAAATCGTCTCAGAAATCCTGTCATTAGCTCACATTAGCTTATTGATTAGCATTACAATCCTCTCAAGAAGCCTGACAAGATAGCTCACACTAGTCAGTAAGTGCTATTAATCCTCTCAGAAACCCTGTCAGGTTAGCCAACATCATCTTATTGACTAGCATTAAATTCCTCTCAGAAACCCTGATAGGTTAGCTGAAGTTAGCTAACATTAGTAAAGTTCAGTTATATGGCTAATTCTTCTCAGAAATTCAATTGCAATGTACAATGTACTGTACTGTAACTACTGTATAATTATCCATTTCCATGTATGAAGCAAAGACATCCACAGACAGATTATATTAGGATGAAAACACACACACACACGGACATATTAGTCTGAGAAAGTTTGTTAAAGAGGTATGAAAATAAAGGGCACAGTGCAGAATAACCAATACATAACGCCATTATCACAGTCTAGATCTCGCCTAGATTAAGACATACATTTTTTACGGCCTGCAAGTTTTCAAGCCCAGAGGTGAAGCTTGTAGAATGTGGAATCTGCCTACATTTAACTACGAGCCCATTTCCTCACTGCATTTCTCCAAGCATGAGACATTTTTTCCTCAGTGAGTAGAAGGTGTTAGCTAGCCACATTTAAAGCTAGCTTATTAAAGAGCTGTTTATTTCTCTAGTAGATATACTGTATATAAATATCATCATATGCTATCTAATATCACCTCCTTTGGGGTGAATCAAGGATGCCAGGTGGACAGTCAATCAGGGATCTCATTTAGCCAGTAAATAAACTTAATTAGCGAGACTATGAAATGAGGGAATACTTAGCAGTCGCCATGGATAATTTGGTTCTTAACCATTACACTATTAGCTAGCATTTTAGCTAACAAGTTAGTAAATAAAACATAGAAAGAAAGAAAATTAGGAATATGAAATATATTTCTGAAAAGCTAGCATTAACAATGACTTAGCGATCCTGCTGTTAGCTAAGTGACTAGATTTCGCAGTGAGCTGAGCATTATAACACACAACTCATAAATTAAGTCAAGTTCTCTCACTTCAGCTGATTCGCAGTAATATTACTGTATATTACAATTATGAGTTTGATGTGAAACTTGGATACTCTGGAAATGACTAATATATCTCTGTAAATGATGTACATGATCACTGCAAATGTACGTACAGTAACATACACTAGAGCTATAAGTGGCACTAATGTTGTTTCTAATATCGTATGTCACTTATGCATTTTCATTCAGCATTGAACTTTTTCCCCACTTCATGCAATGATCATCTAGGTAAAATTCAACCTGAAAGTTTAAGCCGAAAGTGACCAGAAGCCAATGGTGTTGAAGTCAAGAGAGCTAGCTAATGCTTAATGTACCAAACAGAGCCACAAGGAAATCGCACCACTGTACATCTTGGCAGAATCGTCCATAATCACAAATTTTTTTTTTCATTTTTTTTTATTGGCACAAACGAAGTAGTGAAGCTAATGTCAGTTTATATGGTGAACAAGCAGGTTTTTTGGAAACAGTCATTGGAAATGTTATTTTTTCACCCTATACATTTACACATTGCTGTAATATTCAAAAAACTAAAAAAAAGATTTGTGAAGCTGCTTTGAGACAATGACCATTGTTAAAAAAAAACAAAAAAAAAACGCTATATAAATAAAAAATTTAATTGAATTAATAATATAACATTAAGTGCTTGGTGAATGCTAGTTCCTAGCTAGCTAGCTAATCGCTTACATTACTGATTACCTGAAAAGATTTGTACATAGAAATACAAAGCATAATTAAATATTTACTGGAGTTGCTAGGTGAAAAAAAAAAATTCTATTCTTCGCTACAATAGAATAGTTTGCCCTTCAAAAGTGACACAGTTAACACTTATGCGTGTGTTTGTGAAATGCAATGTTTGTCTTTTTTGCAATGTTTGTGTTTGTCTCAATTGTCTAATTGAGAGGTTGGACACTATGTAAAAAGTATGAAAGTTTTAGATTAGCTTTAGTTTAGGGCTTGAGGTATTTTGTTCAGCTCGGTTGCTGCGTCATATGCAATTTTGTTAAAAAAATAAAAAACCCTCTCGATAAAAATGTTCAATACTATACTGTATGTCTCGCTGTTCAATGTGAGGTCATGGCTCATAATGTAGAGTTGCTTTGGAGGATCTGGGCCAGCCAGGACATCCTGGGAGGATCACTTCTGGAGACAGATTTATGCTTCAAAAAATAAATATCGAAGCTGTGTGGAGTAATGTCATGTTGAGAAAACCCAAGTGGAGGAATTCCCCAAAAGTAATATAACCATTAAAAAAAAAAACACGGACTGAAACTTAGGTTTATGTTTTTTTGTCCACATGTTTCTTTGTATCTTTTAGCATTACTTTATACATTACTTTAAGTATTGCTCTCATGCAACAATTAATAAACCTATATAGAACAAGCGACTGAAAAAAAAAATCCTTTGTTAAAAATTATTTTATGATTGTGACTGCTTAGCGTTGGACTTTTTGCTGTAAACCTAGACTTTGATCTTTAGTCTTATGTTTAGTCCTTTTGCATTTTTATTTTTGCAACCAGTTTATTAGCTGATTAACTGCAACAATAATTAATTTAACTTATTGTTAAATAAGTTAAATTTAACAATAAGTTAAATTTAACTTAACTATATTAAATATAGTTAAATATAGAAAATAATTATATTTTCTTTATTCCTAATTCTTTATTCCTTGATCATTATTTTATTAGCAAGGTCTCTTTGGATCTTTGTCTTAGTAACAGATTACTTTATAAATTTTTAAATTTAATTATATATTAATTTATTTTATATTTTCTTTGCCTTTTTACATTTTTCCTTTTTGTTGAACATGTTTCAGCTTGCTTGCGTTATATATTTAGGCTATGTTTAAACAGATATTTTTTTCTTTCTTTCACACTTTGTACATAATAATGAAATTATGTAAAATATATTAATATTGTTTTTGTTAGGTCCTGTTCTAGCTTTTGTTGTAAGTAGGATGTTTTTCAGTTCAGCCTTGATTTATTTCTATAGTTGAATCTTATTGAAATGTACTGTACAGTATACATGATGACATTTGAAGTATTTTTATCCCTTAAAAAACCTTAAAATGAACAAATGAATTCAGTAATGAAAGTGATTTAAAATTGTTTATGATTTTAAAGACTTGTTTATAATTATATGTAATTTTCACAGTTATGTTAGCTTACTGTACTGAGTTACAATTAAGTTTTAGTCACTCGAATAAAGATTAGTTAACTAGCAGTAGTTTTTCAGCACAGTTTATCCAGTCACAGGCTGTGATCTGTGTAGTCCATACTTTAACACTTTTTCACACAGGGATTAAAAAACATCACACACACTGGGACAAATGTCATATTCATATACTGTACCTGGCCTTGTAATTGAACGATTAGCATCAGATTTCCTCATCTCTGCTTACGCTTGTACGGCTGGAATTCGGAGCTCAGGTGATTAAGCCGTGCAGGAGCGAGCTGTAACGGAAATTAGCTGACCGTTTCTTTCATGAGCCATGCGTGAGTGAAGCTTCAGGTTTAATGGCCGTGTTTGATCGGTGGATCTCGAGAGCCCCGACTCCGCCGTTAATCAGTTCAGTAAATGGTGAGCGATGTGGTCAGGGATAATTGAATTAGCCGAGCGGAAACGACTCCTGTGCTCCATATTTCATATACATTAACATATTTAATAACGGCCTTCCATCTCTATTATATAGCTGATAGGCTTCAGTAAGTGATAGAATGTAAATTAGCATGAAGAGAGCACGTCATACTCAGGGTATGGAAAAAACATGGAGGTAAATGCCATCTTTAACTAACTCACAGTCACAAAGCAGCTTTACAAAACTCCTAATATCACTTTCATATTTCACTTATGTACATAATAATAATAATAATAATAATAATAATAATAATAATAATAATAATGCTATTAATAATAATAATAATAATAATAATAATCATCATCATCATCATCATCATCATAATAATAATAATAACAGCAATAATAATAATAATGCCCTGTTAAAAAATCCAACAAGAAATTAACTAGTCAGTTTGATTGTTTGTTTGTTATATTTTCTATTTTATGAACCCTAGGCTTCGTGATATACTTTAGAATGTTTATGCTAAAGGGAGAAAAACAAATAATAATTTTTGCAATAAAAACATCCCCACCACACACACAATTTAGCACTGAGTAAGATCCTATAAAGCTTGATGTGCTTTGAGGGTGCCAATACTTCATGCACCGACTGTTTCTTTTTATGAAATCATTCCGACAAGCATACTAATATTATGAAATCTATTCCTAGATGTTTTAATTAGTTTTAGGTTAATATTGTACACTAATTACAATGACTAATAATTTAAAATCAATTAAATAATTATGCTTTTAATAATAATCTTAAATTAAGAAACATTCTATATTATTCTTTTTTTAGTATTTTTTTGTGCAATATATAAGTGTTTAAACTAATTTAACTATTTAATTTACTTTTATTATTATTTACTTTTTTGCCATGTCATGCCAAGTCATGAGGGGAAATAATTAATTTGTCTAGATTAATCTTTACACATTGAGATATTCTACATATTAATATTCATATTATATCCTATTAATGTACTTCCTAACTAGGTAACATGATAATTAGCATCTTTGTGAACTTTTGCTCTTACACTTTCCTTTTCTTTATGCTACCGCTTAAACACCAGAGCGCGAGTGTAATTACAGTAAATATAAAGCGTTAGCGTAATGCAGTAACTAGCAGTGTTGTGGTGTTGGGTTTGGTGGTGTTTTATTATCAGTAGGACGCTGACGCTGTGAGATGAGCTAAGATGATGGCGGAGCAGTTAGCGTAATGGTTCATTTACAGTAACAGTTGCAATTCTGCTCAGTCAGGCATTTAGGAGAGTCCTGTGTCAGTGATTCTGAGATTAATACGTGTGTGAGGGGAAAAAAAAGTCAACAGCAATAATTTAAATACTTTATTTATAAATATTTATAAATTATTTGTAATGCTATATATATATATATTTTTAAATGGAACTTGCATCAACCAGCTTTCCGGAAGATTCTGTGAAGAAACAAAGGTAAGTTACCTGGTGAGGTCATGCTACTACCGGTTTGTCCCGGTATTGACTGGTACATTTAAATAAAATATATTGGAATAGTTTGCAAACCAACTAGATATCATGCTAGCTATTAGAAAGCCAGCTTATTAGTAAAACGCAACATGACAATGTGTTAGCATATTCTTTATCATGTGACAAATTTTACTGAAAACACAACAATGGTAACAAAGTTAAATATAACATTTGTTGAAACATGTTTTAAGTTGGCAAATTAGCTTGTTAATTTGCTACCTAAGTAAAAAGGCGGTTTATTAGCATAGCAGGTTGATAGTACACTAATATAAGTTGGGAATTTTTTTCTGAAAGAAAATATGAAATTAATAAAACATTAATAATAATAATAATAATAATAATAATAATAATAATAATAATGATGCATTTTACTTATATAGGTGCCTTTCTGGTCACCCCAGCCCGGCTTTTAGATAAAAGGAAAAACAAGATAACATTGATAAAGAGTAGCTAATTGAGCTGTTTATTGCAGTTAATTAAGTAAGCAAGTAATTAGCTAACTAGCTACTTAGCATACTAGGTAGCTTGTAAAGAATGCCTACTTATTAGCACAACGCTTTTGTAGCTAAAATGTATAAAATGTCAAGTTGCTACACAGTTGTGATTGTTTTATTAGATAGCGAACCAACGTGTATGCACGCCATGCCACATAGCTAGCATAACGGGTTTGTTAGCAGGCTGATACTGACCAGTAAAACATTTTATGAGTTATCAAACCTGCTAGTTAACATGTTAGCTAGTAGAATTACAGTTTGTAAGTGTACTAGTTAGTCAGCTAAAATTAATGACCTGTTAAAAAATACAAATAAAAAAGTTTGGATAAGCTAACAAACAAATTGGTTAGGCATGCTATCTGGATTACTATAAAGCTGATAGCACTTTGTAAAATTTACTTATAGTACAAAAGACCAAAGAACTTCAACTTCTAGATATGATGTAGCCTTCAGAGCCAAAATGATGTTTTTTTACTATAAGAAACACAGGTTGGAGAAAAATGAAGACGAGTCACTTTGTCTCTAAGTGTTATACACTAATGGACGCGATCACACACCCATGAGAAACATTTCAGTGTCAGCTCTGTAAATCACCTGCGCACTACCCTCGTTATAATCACCGTAATGCGGTTCCTCACACACGGGCAATATGGAAATGAAGGATTTATGGAAGACTCGCTCTAAATAAAAACATCTACCGAATAATTACATGTAAATCAATAAGGTTTATACAGCAACCATGTATGCTATTAGACCTTGATCATGCTCATAATAATAATAATAATAATAATAAAAATATACCAGAATTCTAAACCACTAATGCATAACTAGAAACCAAAACACAGTTCAGCATTACTTTTTCTTATCTAAAATACTTTTTCATGTTATTTCTCAGATTTGAATCAAGTTCCATTACTGAGTTACAGTAAGTCTCTCCTGGAATTTGGTTGACACAGAATTACAAATAAAAAGATAACTGCTAATCTATGGAACAAAAAGGAAAATTCATGTCTGATCACACATGATGAAATATTTAACGTGGCTCGGCGTATTGAGAGAATTTATTCCTCCCGTATGAGAATGAACCCGAGCTGGGAGTGTGAGTGAACTCATCGATCGGGTTTTATAACATCGCTATAAGCCTTATACTGTAGATGTTATTGACCTTCCATTATGGTGATATATGAAGGCAATTGAATAAAGAATGCTTTTATAAATAAACAGGAAGCAGTGAAGGTCAAGGAAAGGAGACCTCTGGATTTCCTCAGCAGTGTGTGGGGGCGTGCCTCTGTTTCTGACTCTACAGCATTAACGTTCATCTGGATATGGTGCATCAGTTCTGGAGTATTTCCTATACAATTTGATTTAAATTCAAGAAAAATGTTCACTGAGACTGACACAACGACCACACCCGCTTTATTAAAACTGATAGGTTGATGGGCCATACCCACTTTATTAAAATTTACAATACAGTAGGTTACACTTCCCTCACTGATACTGAGACTAAGACCACACCTCCTTCACTGATACTCAGACAAAGACCACACCTCCTTCACTGATACTGAGACAAAGACCACGCCTCCTTCACTAATACTGAGACAAAAACCACACCTCCTTCACTAATACTGAGAAAAAGACCACAGCTCCTTCACAGATACTCAGACAAAGACCACGGCTCTTTCACTCATACTAAAACAAAGACTCCGCCTCCTTCACTCGTAAAGAGACAAAGACCACACCTCCTTCACTGATACTCAGACAAAGACCACGCCTCCTTCACTAATACTGAGACAAAGACCACACCTCCTTCACTCATACTGCGATAACCTCGCCTATTTCACTTCATTCCACATAGTTCTTTAATCATATCATTTTTATGCTCAAAATTATGCTATTTTATTTGTTGTTTATTACATTATTTTTCCCAGTAAACCCAGTAAAAAGTGTGTGCTCTGATGTCATATTTGTGCATTTATATTACTCTACTCGCTGTGTTTTGTCTTGTTAAATCACTCTGCTATAATTGCCTGCGTTTACGGTCTTTTTCGAAATCCTAGGAATTCTCTGAGGAGTTTTCTGAGGTCTATTAAACGTATCGGAGCACATTTCTGATTAGGACGCTGCTCATTTTTCACTCACAACCTTTTTTCCCTCCTGGACCTCAGACAGTTAGCTTTACATTAAGTCATTTGCATGGTGTGTTCTTTAAACACCAGCATTAATGTTCTGCTGTGATTAATACCTAAAGGTGGTGGGAGTTTGGGACATTCTGAGATGGATCTGCTCATTAGGATGGAGCCGATGATAAATTTACAGTACAGTAGCAGCGATAGCATGGTCGCATTGGTAATACACTAAATGATGATAAAATGTCATTGACAATATAAAAAATGAAAAGATAAACTTGACAATGAACATATGTGGTTTGCAACTGATGTGGTAGTGTTTGTTGTTTTTTTCCCAGCCCAGACCGTTGTCTCAATTCACCAGCTTCTGGTTACCATCATTTCCAGCCCATATGTTTACATAACAATTAGGAGAATCAAAGCCTGAGATCAGGCACTTCTTGCTTTTTGCAATGGAAACCATTAGAGTCGACTCCAAGAGATCAAAGCTTGTAATCAGTGAATTGACTCGATTTTTTTGAGTCGACTCTGGTATTTCAAAGGCGCTAGAATTAGAGAATCAACTCGAAAGTTTTGAGTTGACTTCCAGAGATCAAAGCCTGGAATCAGGGGATTAATTTGAAAATTTTTAGTTGACCTCTAGAGATCAAAGCCTGGAATCAGGGAATCAAATGTTTTGAGTCGACTTCTAGATTTAAATGCCTGCAATGAAGGAATTGACTCTAAAGTTTTGGAATTATTTATTAAACCTTTATGAAAGGACTCTTTCTCCTGTCACTACTTTGTAACAACCAGAAGTGAAGCTGTAACATCTTCAGGATGTGCTGATATGGGAAATGAATCAACTTCAGGGTGGTATCGGTAACTTTGCTTCCTCACACCACTGTGCCGCTCAGTATTACAAACTGCACACCGTGTGCCCTTACACTGATGAATCGCCCAGGCTCCTAACGACTTTAATAATGCGCACACATTTGTGAATTGTCCAAAACAGCGTGTAAATGAAACATTACTCATGTCTCGTGATGCCCACCGGAGACCTCATCACATGTGCTTTTTTTTTTTAATATGCAAACCTCAAACCCATGAGGGATAATTAACACGGCTGTGGCGTTAACGTGCAGATATTGCTGTGCTTTGATTTAACTGCCAGACCCCGGCCTATTTTTCTTCCCTCTTCTTGCTTTAATGACGGCCGCATCCGGAGTAATCATAGATCCTTCTAAGGGATCTAGTGAAGGTGACCTTGGCGGTGTAAGCGTTTGAGAAATGAGGGATATGAAAGCCGTTAATGTTGTGTTTAAATCCGCTAATGGCTGTGGAAAAAAAGTGACCCAGAACAGAGTAATAATTTTTAGTTATAAACCAGTGTTTTTACAGTTGAAATGCACAGACTGATAAAATAATAATAATAATAATAATAATAATAATAATAATAACAACAACATTTAAGTAGAACATTTTTGGAAGCTATGCACCCTTAATGAACCTTTTATGCTCTGGGGAACTCTAGGAGCCCCCAAGTCTTCTTTGGTTGTTAGTCAGGAAAATCACTAAAAGGACTGCAATGTAAGCAGTGTTTCACTATACAAAAGGGTTCTACTGTGAGTAAACCTCCAAGAACCTGTTAAAGGTGTCATCCTTAAAAGTTTTCTTTTAATATTATTTGCTTAAAAATTGGCTTTCAAACCTTCATTATGAGTTTATTAGATTACAAAACAATGAGTTCTTCAATGGTTCATTGCAAAAATTAAGGGTTCTTTGTTGGCATTTTAAGGGTCCATTAGATAATGAAGGGTTCTGACATAATATTTAAAAAAATGTTTCAACAGTTACTAAATGGTTTAAGAATTTGCACATAGAACAGGTCATAGTTTTCTTAGAGCTCTTTAAAAGTTCCTTAAGGGTCCATGGGATAAATAAGGAGCTTATCAAGCGAGTAATTTACAACTTTAAGGGATTCTGAAAGTTATATTCCAAAAATTGTTCTTCAAAGGTGATTCAATGGTTTCTTAACTTACATAAAAAGGGGTTCTTTTGTGGCTCATTTGTATAATTTGGTGGTTTGTAGTTTCTTAAATGGTTCTTTGAAGAGATCATAAGGGCTCCTAGTTTACCAAAAGAGGTTCTTTGTGGGTTCATTGTAAATTCGGTTTATTGGACAATTTACATTTCTCAGCTTCCAAAACATGTCTTCTTCTTCTTGTTTTTGTTCTTCTTGTGGTTATTGCTATTCTTTAAGTGTTCATTGGTTATTTAATGGTTATAAGAGATGTAAGGGTTTTAAGGGATTTTTAAGGGTAATTGGATAATTCAGGTTCTTAGTATATAATTTTTTTTGAAGGTTTGGTGAAGGATTCAGGTGCCACGGTGGTGTAGTGGTTAGCACTGTCGCCTCGCACCTCCAGGGTCCGGGTTTGATTCCCGTCTTTGTGTGTATGGAGTTTGCATGTTCTCCCTGTGCTTGGTGGGTTTCCTCCGATTTCCTCCACCCGCCCAAAGATATGCATGTTAGGCCAATTGGTGTTTTTAAATTGCCCGTAGTGTGTGAATGAGTGTGTGAGTGTGCGTATGTCTGTGGTCCCCCTCGATGGATTGGCTCCCTGTCCAGGGTATTAATGCTTATTATAAGTTTAAGTGTTCTTACCTTTAAAGTGTTTTTCTTTCTTTTGGGTTCTTTCAACATTTAAGCATCATTAGTTTCCAAAAAAGAGGTTTTCCAATGGTTCTGGAAGGATTTATCAAGCAAGTGAAGCTTCTTGAATTCCAACAAAGCTTCTTTCAGAACAATTAATGGTTCTTTGAGGGTTCCTTAAGGCTTTACAGGATGATTAAGCTTCTGCTTCTATTTTAAAGTGTTTCTGATTGAGAGAGACTTTCTTTCTTTGACGGTTTTTCAGCTAAAAATTTGTTATAGTTCACTAAATATTAAATAGTAAACATTTCTTGATTTACCTGTTTTTAATATTTCAGAAGATTTAATAGTTAAATTAAAAAGAGCTGCTCAGAGAGAACCGATTGATGTTTTATTTTAGGCCCTGCTGTAAGTCCTAGTCTATGCTCAATAGTGACCTTTAATA
The DNA here is from genome assembly GCA_028565275.1 of Leiocassis micropogon. Classification (NCBI taxonomy): domain Eukaryota; kingdom Metazoa; phylum Chordata; class Actinopteri; order Siluriformes; family Bagridae; genus Leiocassis; species Leiocassis micropogon. The sequence continues at coordinate 3,574,839 of JAOVVA010000048.1, read as the reverse complement.
ACAAATAAAGTTATTGATGAAAGATTTATTTTTAGTGCGGAAATCGTTTCACTAAATTACAGTAACGACGAGGCGGGACTCGTTCAATGTGCAACAGAGGACAGAACAGGGGGCGAGTGTCAGATCGCATCATACAACATCAATTTCAACTCAAACATTAAAGCAAAACACTTCAACGTATCCTCCTCATACACAGTTTATTACGATCACTAGATTCTTCTATCTGACTGTGCCGTGCCAACTTGCGTTTCAGTTTTGTACGACGATGATACGTGATGTAGGCATACTGTATGCGTGGATGTTTTCTCATCGTGATCCATGATTCTGCTTCCTGACATTGGCAGGCGTTATTGTCTCATGCTGTGATGGATGAGAGCGTTCACATGCCAATAAAGCCACACACCAAGCTCTGTCCTTACACATGTGATCGAAATAACTGCATAGATAATGCCATGAATGTATTATGTTATTTTTAGAGTAAGAAATTAAATGTCAGTTTTAGCTTTGTTCCATTCTTTTGCAATTAAAACAAACAAATTTCATGAATTGTTCATGAAGTAAAAAAAATACAAATGTATTTGTCAGCTTTATGTTAATGCACTTATATTAATACCTCTCCAGTTCTGGCTTCCCTTCATTGTCTCCCCGTACAGTACCGAATTAATTGTAAAATTCTTTTGGTCACGTTTAAATGTTTACATGGCCTTGCCCCGCCCTACCTCTCTCAGATCAGCCCTATGCCTCACCCCCGTCTCTCAGATCATCTGATAAACTTTTGCTGACTGTTCTTAGAACCAAATGCAAGCTTAGGGGTGATCGGGTGTTCTCTGTAGCAGCACCAAAATTGTGGAATGACCTACCCTTGACCATTCGTGAGGCCACATCACTAAGGGTGTTTAAGTCCCATCCTAAAAATCACATGTTTCAATCTAAACCAACATTAGATTGATTGATTTTATATATTCTGTTTGAATAGATATGTGTGTGATGTGATTTTAATCATATAAATTAATTCTTTTTATATGATTTTATTATTTATGTGAAGCACTTTGGGGCATTCCTGTTGTTAAAGTGCTATACAAATAAAGTTGAGTTGAGTTGAGTAACACATCACCGTTTCTAACAGCTCACACAGAGGGAGTTGTACAGCAGATGCCAGACATACATGAATTAAAAATCGGGGAACATTTATGGAAGGAAACTCCAGTTCCAGAGGTAAAGCCCTGAGTTAAGTCTTCTTGAGAATTAAAAAGCAAGTTGTTTTTTTTCCAGCAGAGAAGAGGTGATTGAGAGAAGGACTGAGAGAAGCTGCAATAACAGAAGTGTGAAAAGGAAGTGACTTTAACAGACATTAAAGGGCATCTATTATGCTAACTTATTTATTTTTTTTAGTAATTTTTAGACCTTCGTATTGGTTTCTGTGTACAAACAAAAAAAATGTGGAAAAAAAAACATCCCCATCTATCTACCTGTCTGTCTGTCTGTCTGTCTGTCTGTCTGTCTATCCTGAGATGGAGCATACAGAAGGGTAAGACAGAGGGAGGTATAAAGAGGTATAAAAACGGCATTGTTTGAGGGGTATCAACTGGGTGGCACACGCACACATACACACTCTTTGGGGGGACTCTGAGACCTAAGTCATGAAGTATTCAAATATGGGGCCTTTAACTGCAGCTCTAAACAGATTAAAAGTAGAATTCATCTTACTTTAATTAATAAATTTGGGCTGTCAATATTAACACGTTAATGCATGTGATTAATCTAGAAATATTAATGCATTACTATATTTTTTAACCACAAATTAATCACATGATCAAGTTTGACCCTAATGGCTTCCTATAATCACAACGTATTTACCCAGCTATGTGGGATAACTGCATGTTCAATAAGATGACTGAGGAAACATCACCAGGTGTGCTGAACGGCAAGTTTCATTATGAAAAGTTGTTGATTTGGTGATCTGCGTACCAGGGTTCGAGCCCCACCTGTCGCTGAGTTGTCACAGCCCATAGTACCCACCCGCTGCATGCAGTGCCAGTCCCATTCAAGAGATTTTAATTTAACATTGAGTTTGAGATATTATAAAACTGTTAAATCTGTTTCCTCTAACCAGATTGTCCTGCATTTCTTTATTCCAACATTTCACGTTTATAATACAAGTACATCTGAGTATTTTAAACTTGTGATTAATCACAGACTATGACTGTGATAAACTAGATTAACATTTTTAACACTGACAGAAGTAATAAAACCCCAGGGTAATCCCTGGCAAAGTGCTGTTGGATAAGAGACATAAATGGCATGTGGATGTCCTGGAATTAGAAAACAGATTTAGGCCACAATCAGTACTTCAGCATGATGTTTCCCATCTTTGGAGAAGACTTGGGGATTTTGTGTATGATTGAGTCTTAAAGGAATTTAAAAGCCAGCGCGCAGAATCTTTGTGAAATAGCCAAGAGTTTCTTTCTTTAAGGCTCTGTTGCCTCAACAGTGGGACAATAAAGGTTAGACGCTACATTAAGAGCGTAGTGGAGATATATTGAAGCTATATTTTTCATCTTTTTTAAACCATGAAAAGCTAAATTGTGCTCTGTGTTCTAATACACCGGAGTGTACGAAGTAAACAGATGTAATGAGCGGAAAGAGTATTAAGGAGACAGAGACAGAAGCGAATAAAGACGCACAAAGACATTGAGAGAGAGAGAAATTCTGCCGCCCTTGAGGAAAAAAAGACACGAATATGACGTTAGTCTTTGGATGAAGCTTTACAAATTTAATATGAGACCTGTATTCGAGCCACGGCACTTTCTTTAGATTTATAAAACTCAAAGTGTATTAGATTACCGACTCGAGCTCCACGATATAACGCAATTCAAACCCAAGATAGGAGTTCTCTAATGGACAAAGCTCGGGCGTTTAAATCGGAGCGAGTGAGGGAGATGTCATGTTAGCTGCATCATGGTTATGTGAATGAGTTTCATTTTTAAAAACGAAAGTCACAGGGTGGGGGGGATGTTTGGGGGTGGGGGGGCTTCATCTGATGAAGCCAAGTTTAAGAAACTTCAGATGTCCCCGGTGCAGCTATCTGAGGAGCCCCAGAGGAGTTGAGCGCAG
>JAOVVA010000048.1:3517510-3537951 GCA_028565275.1 Leiocassis micropogon | reverse complement strand
ACCTTACAGAATGGGATTTCTTTGTATTAATAAGTTAGACAGAGAGTTCTGCTGTACAGAAAGACACACAGACATGTGTGTGGGCTTCAACCTGAATTAATAATAATATCACTGATTACATGATATCTATATAACCAAAGTAGTGCCTACTATATATACACTATATACTGTATATGCCAGGTTTACATTAGCAGCATCTGAAAATCTATAGTTTATTAACTATAAATGTATATTAAAGTAAATGTATTTGGCAGCTACAGTAAGCTATATTTTTTTATTCCCCACCTCCTTTTATTTGAATTTATCGATGTTATGACATACAGAGGTAACTGACAGTGACAAAACATAATTGTGCAACAGTGTGTCAGTAACCCTCTTATCCCCTTCCCAGGTCAGAACCAGACAGATAAATGAAACACACACACATATTCAAAACAACAAACTAGCAGAATAAGGAATGGAATAAATGAAATGAAAGAACTGTTGTGGATGAGGGAAGAAGAGAGTTAGGGACTGAGCTGCTGCTGTAGGACAGAGGTGTACTGTAGGAGTAAAAGTTTAGATTCTTACTCAAAGATTCTTCAAGATATTTCAAGATATGTGGAACCATTTCCTTTTAACTCCTTTAACTTGTCTCTGGACTCAGTAGAGCGTTTATCTTTAGCTTTAGCTTTAGACTGCCTTCCTTGCTCTAGTGGTCATGTGTTTGGAGGGCAGGTGAGCCTCTGGTTGAGTGAGATCAGTCTCCGGACTAACAAGGTCATAAAGAGAGATTAGTGTCAGGAGGTGTACTAAAAGTGGCTGATAACGGATTGGGAAAAACGGTGCGACCAGCGCCTCTGCTTGCTGTGTATGTATGTGTATGGATGTGATAATCTGGTGATTGTTTGCATCTGTTGCGGGCATTGCTAATAGAGTAAATTCTGGCAGATTTTGCGCTTGTGTAACAAAGTTTGTAGAGGGCATGCAGCATACTGTAGATATTTTGTATAAATGTTGGATGAAGTCCAGTCATTGTTGTTGGCCAAGTTTAACTTTCATAATGTTGGATAGTGAAAAGATAAGGTACTTGTTGATGTTTGTAGCTTCATAAGTTAGTTATTTCGGAATTGGCAAGTGTTGGATTATGCTAATGGTAGCTGATGGAAATGTATTACATCGAAACACAATTTTCATCATCTAACACAATTATAACTGCATTTTTTTTAAAATATGGTGAATATTATTTCTTGAATCTAATAGTGCTGTTGTTTGTTCTTGTAAAAACTTGACATACTGTAAGAGTCTTAAGCATTTAGCATTGGTGCTTTACCAGAGCTGGGATTTGAGCTCAGGGAATTTTTGTTACCAGAACTGATGTACAGTATTATGAGTAATTTCAGCTCAAAAAAAGTGCTGGATAATCAGCAACACATAAAAGATAAAAATAAAAGCGTTGTGTACCAGCAGGAAACAGGGGCTGACGAATTTCCAGCAGAGTCGCCAGTAAAACCCTGGTCGCTGCCCAATCATCTCCTGGATATCATCACTGAAACGATCCACTCCTGCGCACACACACACACACACACACACATACACATACACATACACACTGCTTATCTGAACGGTCAACTTCAGTTGGAAAAAAGTACACCAGCATGAACACCTGGATATTTGAAGGTCACAAGGCTGATGGTAACTGGTCCCTAAAACACTGGAGTCTTCACTAGAAGAGTCACCTACAGTAACCTAGTGAATAAAAACTGACCTAGCAAGCTAACGCTAGCTTAGCAATGGGAAACAAAGAGAAAACTGCCTAAGCAAGACCCAAGGATAATCTAGTGAGTGTAGCTGTGTAACTTTAATGCTGGATGGTTGCTGCCTGCTCGTTAAGGCCACGCCCATTAGCTAGATGTGATCAGTAAGTACATAAGCTGACTGAGTGTTTTATTGCTTTCCACTGTACTTATTTTCAAGTGTTTTTCTTTAAAACATACTACGATACCTAAATATTTTGCCAAGTCGTGAGCAGGACTAAACGTTCTCACCGGGGCACAAAGTGCCATTTCTACATGACCAAATGCTCTAATCAAAGAGGAGCTAAAGATTAGAGAGACGTTGCAGCTATAAATAGCGATAGGATGTTAGTGACACGTGTTTCCCGCCGCAGGTAACTGTCAGTGCCGATGCTCCTCAGGCATGACTCGTTACGGTTTTTACTGGAACAAAAGCCCAAGTTTTTGGGCCATAGCCTAGATCCTGCTGACCTCTCAGGTCAAAGGTCAATCAGAGTTATCTTCCTTTTGGTCTCTGACCCTGCTGTTCTCCTCATTTAAAGTTCAAGCCGGTGGTTTAGTTGAGTTTCGCCCCAGGGAACGTTTGAAAAGTTCAGCTGCAAAACGTCAGGATTTTCTCGTCTGTAGATTGGTTTTCACTCCACTTAGTTAAGAAACAAATCCTGCTGGTTTTTGGGATGTAATAGAACTCGGGTCACATAATCTTACATTAAAATAAGTGTTGCATGTGCAAATGTGTTTGGGCTACCTTGTGAAGTTTGGGTCATGCTCACAGTGGACTGATCAGGGTGTTCATGCGGCCGATATAGTGAATAGGGTTTGTGGTTTGGGACACTCCCACATTGAACTGGTAATGGCGCTTATAATTTCTATATGAATAGGGCGTGTGGTCAGTGGACCAGGGTTGTGACCAGTTTGGGACATGCAAGTGTCTAATGTAGAAAATACTCGGCCAAAACACAGTATTGGTGCTGATTTTATTTTTTGTTATGTTCTGCATATAATACAGAAAAAGTGTGTGCCAAAGAAGCTACTACTGAAGTTTATGCAACATAGAAGTGACCGATCTTGTGTCCCTAAAAATTTTAAGTTGCTAACTTTAGACCTGGAGAGATTATTTCATATGTCACTCAAAAATGGCCATTTTTCAGCTTTATTGTTTGAAGCGAGACAATATAATCATTTAAAATGCAAATTATTTATATTTCCTTATGAGTATTGATATTAAAATTGGTGTAAGCTTCTAGAAGCATATGACCTGTAGAAATTGTTGATTAATTTTTTTTTTGTAAAAAGGGAAAAAATCTGTAGTGTCTGTAACCATGTCAAATTCATGTTGCAATATCTCAACAATTTAGCATTTTAGAATAATACACTTTTTCAGGTTTATGTCTTTTCATGTGAAATCTAAATGGTGCCAAGTTTTATCTGAATGACAGTTAAGATAATTTAAAGATTTAAAGTTAAAGACAACAAAATAAAACGGCATGAAATTTTTATCTGATAAAAATAAAAATATTTACAAAAAATGAAGCAAGAATCAGGAGATGAGAAGCTTTAAGAATCAGCTTTAAGATCCTCTCTGAAAATTCACTTTTTCACCTACTGTAGGTGAGACACTTTTTAGCACCGATACCATGTTTTGACCCAGTGTGAGTGGGGTTTGAGAGAGATAATAAATGGTGACTAGTTTGTTCTGTGAACAATTGAAACAGGAAGTATAGGTTGCAGGGAAAAAAGTGCAGCCAGAGCTCAGTGAGCTCTGTTACGACTAATGAAGCAAAGATGAATTGGAACACAACCGGCTTCTCTTATCCCTGATTGGCCGTCACTGCTTTAATGGAGAATCAGCTTTCTTGAACACATATACACACTCACCATAAAACCAGGCGATGCCAATGGCCTCGATCAACACGCCGAAAAGGATCGATGTCCCCGCTGCGAAGTGGTCCAACAGCGTGAACACGTAGATTCCTCCCTGTAAGAAATTGAGAGAAGGGAGAAGTCGGATTTTTTTTTGTTTATGAATTCCGTCTCAAATTCAACACTAGTCTTAATTCTGGTTGTAGCTGTGTTTGTGTCTCTCTCACGTTGGTGACGCAGAAGAGCGAGATGAGGAAGGTGGACACCACGATGAAGAGCGTGAAGAGTTCCCTGTGTTTGTGCAGGAACTTGAATTCGTCGATGAGACCCGTGATCACCGACTCCATCCCGCCCATCTGGAGCAGGCGATAAATGCCACAGATGAATAAATCCATTCCCACAATGCATCTCCATTGTTCATCTGCATCTCAAATCATTGATTAAAAGTTTCTGTAAGATGTGTATGGAACTTTAGGTAAGGAGTCTCCAGTGTCGGTGCTCCAACTGTCAGAGGTGAAGCTGAAAGTACTTTTTCTATGTTAAGACTTTTTTCAGCGGCTGTAAAAAGGCTATGAATGTTTGTGAAGTCATAAATGTAGTGTGTTTGTTGTTTTAATAAACATGTCTGAGGTTCTTACGGCGCTGTCGATGCCCAGTGTGAGCAGCATGATGAAAAAGATCACAGCCCACACGGAGGAGCCTGGCAGTGTCGCAATAGCTTCTGGGTATATTATAAACACCAAGCCAGGACCTACAGGGCACAAGATAAATGTTAAAAGATAAGTATTAATGTCTCTGCTCATGTGTCTGGTGTTTCTGTCCAAAGGTCTGTTACCATTATCATCCATCCATCCTCCTGTCCACATCCATGCAAGCATCCATGAATTCCTTAATCTGCCAGTCTGTTCATAAGCAGGGCTGTATCAGTTTTTTTATCCCATAGAGTCTGTCTTCATCCATCCCTTAAGCCATTCATTCATCCTCTGTTCATAGGTCTGTCTCTGTCCATTTATAAGTCTTATCTATCTATACAGTTATGGGTTTGGCTTGTCCTTCTATTTCCAGAGATTTGCCTATTAATTCATCCTTTCAACATTCACAAGTCTCTTATCCATCCGTCAATCAATCCAAAGGTCTGGCTCATTTATTCATGCAGCTATACATTCATATATATATCTAATACATCCATCCTTGAATCCTTCACCCTTTCATTCGTAGATCTGTCTCATCCATCTTTATTTATTCATAGACTCTTAGCTCTCTCACCCATTTGTACATCAATGTCTCTCATCCATCAACACACCCATCTATCCGTCCTTAGGTCCCTCACCTATTCCGTCCATCCATCTTTAGGACCATCACCCATTCATCCACCCATTCTTAAATCCATCCACATCTTTTATCCATCCATTCTTCCATCCATCCTTATGCCCATAACCCATTCATCCAGCCATTCTTAAATGCACATGTATTTTATTAATCTATCCACGTCGCTTATCCATCCACCCTTCCATCTTTAGGCCCATAACCAGGGCTCGATTTGAGGCGGGATGTGGGGGCATGGCATCCTCCATGTTGAAAAAAATGTCAAAAACCATCCCTTCTGTAAAACCACCATCCCCCTTATCATCACCCTTATCATCGCCTTCGAATTAATAATACTGTGTATTATGTAACATTTGTCATGAAATGAAATATTAAAATGCTATATGTATCCTCTACGAACTATAAATAATGGCGATTAGCCAATCATAATTCAATATTGTAATGCGATGCTCACAACCTCAAGCAAGTTTGTCATTTTTCGCGCTTTTTGCATTTTCGCAACGGCCGAGAGAACAGTTCAAGCGCAGCTTATATTATTATATAATATAATATATTTCAAAAAGATTTTTTTTTCTTTTTGAAATACCTTCAGTATTATATTGTATATAATACAATAAAAGATTATATAATATAATACTGAAGGTATGATACATACAATTTTTATTTACAATTCGACCACTGCCCATCACTCATTTATCTCCCCATTCTTCCGATAATGTCTCTCATCTGCCCACCTTTACATCCATCCTTTGGTCCCTTACCCATTTGTCCCTTACTCAATTTAAATTTAATAAGACTCCTAATTATAATAAAAGGGGATTCTAGGTAAAAATGTAATAGTGGGTGTAAATGTGATCACCTAAACTGTGATTTGACTCATTAAGCTCAGAGATTGTGTGTAAATTAATACAACTGAAGAACAGGTATTAAATATTGTCTCTGAAGAACTCTGTAAACTATCAAAACCATTTAATCCAGTCAAGATGTTTTCGGTAGCTCCCAGTATTTGTGTAAGCTCTCACCGTCAGTGGCGACTTTATCAAGGGCCACGTTGTGTTTCTGTGACATGTAGCCCAGGAAGGAGAAGATGACAAACCCGGAGAAGAAGCTGGTCAGGGAGTTGATGGAGCTGGTGATGATGGCGTCTCTAAACACAGTAAACAATAAATCCGTGATTTTGCACATTTAACACTTGCATGTGAAGTCAAATCAGGAAATGGTAACTGTGGTGCGGTTGTGTGTTGGAGTGTCTACACAGTGACTTGCTGTGTACGGTGTTGCAGTGTGTGTGTGTGTGTGTGTGTGTGTGCGCATTGTGACGGGGATGGTGTGTGCGCATACAGTGAGTTGCACTGTGCAGTGTGTCCAGTGTGCAACTGGGAATGAGTTCAATATGAATTGCAGTGTCGACAGTATGTCTTGGTGTGTTTACAGTGTGTGAGATGTGGACATACAGTACAGTGATCTGCAGTGGTTCAGTATGATATGTAGTGTGTAGTGTTCAGATTGCAATGTGTGTAACTTGCTGTGTGTCTAGTGTGCAAGATGGTGTGTGTGTGTGTGTGTGTGTGTGTGTGTGTGTGTGTGTGGCAGGTTGTCCGGTGTGTGTACAGTGTCTGCCCAGTATGTGTCCAGTGTGTCAGTATGAAATGTAATGTGTCCAGTGTCCAAGTTGCAGTCTATCTACAGTGTGAAGCGTGCAAGGTGTGTGTGACCACCGTCCAAGTTGCAGTGTGTCCAACATGTTGCCGTTTTGTGTAAAATGAGTTGCACTGTATGTCCAGTGTGAGGTGGAGTGTATCCAACATGAATCACATTTTATGTAATTAGTTGCTGTGCCATACTGTGCTTGCTAATTTTTTTTTTACATGAATTGTTCAACCATCGAGACGATTCTAAAGAACACTGTGCTGTAATATACTGTCTATAGCCAATTGTGTTAGTATCGTAGTACATACTGTAGACAATGTTTGTTGGACTTGTGAACAAACTGGACTTACGAACGAGCTCCGAGAATGGAACTCGTTCTCATGTAGGGGACTTACTGTACATATCGGCCAAAACAAAGTATCTGTGCTTATTTTATTTATTTATATTTATCTAAGTTTATGCAACATGGAGGTGAGCAATCTTGCTTCCCTAAAAATTCCAAGTTACTAACATCAGCCGTTTTGGAGAGATGATTTTATATGTGCACCAAAATTTTCAATTGTTTTAAACAATAATCATTTATTCATATTTGTTTGTATTGATACTGAAATTGGCGTAAGCTTCTAGACACATATGACCTGTTAAAACTGTTACTTAAGTTAAAGCATTCAGTACAAAATTAAGGATTTTTCCCCAAAAAATATTTGTAGTGTCCGTAACCATGTCAAATTCATGTTGCAATACCTGAACAGTTTAGCACTTTAGAATGATACACTTTGTTAGGTTTGTGTCTTTTCATGTGAAATCTAAACTGGCCGTGTTTCATCTGAATGACAGTTAAGACCGTTGAATGTTTTGAATTAAAAAAGTTACAGACACTAAGGACATAAAAGGGCATGAAACTTTATTTAGCGTGTTATCTGATAAAAAATATGCAGTAAATGTGTATGCATGTTTGCAAAAAGTATGGATCGGGATATGAGAGTCATAACGAATTATGAAAAATTGTGTTACTGTATATGATCCTATCTGAAAATTCACTTTTTCACCCAGGTGAGACACTTTTTTGCACCGATACCATGCTTTGGCCAAATTCAAAGGATTGAGATGTGAGATGGTGTCTGTGAGTTACGATGTTTCCAGTCTGACTTGCTTTTTTGTGTTTTAGTGTACTGTACATCTACTTGCGGTTTCTCAAGTGTTCAAGTTGCAGTGCAAGATGGTGTGTGTAGCGTGCTGCAGTGTGTCCAGTGTAATGAGTGTGTACTTATAACATTTGTTAATCTGCTAGCTCTTGGATAAGTTGATTTAAATTTGTGTGTTCATGTGTGTTTTTGTGGCTGTTGTGTTGAGCATGTTGTAGCTGCTGATGACAGTTAAATGTATGTGTGTGTGCACCTGTAGCAGTTGTTATGCTTGTTTCTCGGTAAGTTTAAATGTGTACTATCTTTTGGTGAATTTTTTGTGATTAAATCTGTGTTTGTACAGTGCGTGTATAGTGTGTGTGTGTGTGTGTGTGTGTACCTGTAGCAGTTGTTGGTGAATTTGTTGTAGCTGGAGAAGGCGATTAAAACACCGAAGCCGACTCCTAAAGAGAAGCAGATTTGTGTCGCCGCCTCGATCCAGACCTACACACACATACACACACACACACACACACACACACACAAAGCGGCCGCACTGCCATCATTAGAGATAATTGCAGGAACTCATTGAGCTCAGAGATGAAAGGAACTTGTTGAATGCAGGGTAATTTTGCAAATTGCCGCCGCTCGCATGCGTCTAATCTAATTCTCAAACTGCAGCTTTGAGGCCGTTTGAGCGAGTGACCAACGAGACACGGCGAAATTTATCACAAACCCTGGCAACAATCCTGCGATTCACACACACACACTCACACACACACCACCTCGACACCCAAAGAGAAAATACGGATTAGAGAATGTTTACACTGCTACAGACTGTTTTCCTATCAAGTTATGTCCACCTTACCTGTTCACTTCTATCTGGTTATTTGTCACTGTCCACCTGTCCCTCTGTCCATTTACCCATGTTTTTGTCCACGTAATCATACATTTATTGAAAATTCACTATGTGCTTATCCATGTGCACTAAAGCAGCACCACCCTATTGCTGTTACTCTCTATTAATCTCGGTACACGATGATCTGTGGTGTGTGTGTGTGTGTGTGTGTGTGTGTGTGTGTGTACCTGAGCATCACACAGACGCAGGAAGTCCACACTCAGGTAGGCTTTAATGCCATCCATGGCTCCAGGCAGAGTCACACCCCGCAGCAGGAGAACCGTCAGAACCACGTAAGGCATTGTGGCAGTGATCCACACCACCTACACACACACACACAGGTTTTCATTTTTGTCATAACAGTTTGTATTTATATGCATGTTTCCTGTAATTCAGCTAAGCCCCCAGACTCCTTGTCCTACTTTGCCTGAGGTCTTGACTCCCTTCCACAGACTAAAGTAAAGCACGACTATGACGACAGCGAGACAGGAGGTGAGCTGCCAGCGTGGTAGGCCAAGGTTATCGATCCCCGCACTGTCCTGAAGGTGCAGCACACCACGCCTGCAGGAACAAAAACACTTATAAATGTCAAATAATGATAATACACTTTCATTGCTAGAGCATGACTATGTTCACTACTTTTGCAGTCATGCCGGTTTCCTGGAAACATTATATAAATGTCATCTTTGTGTATAGTTTACATGATTATTTGAGGCAAAAGGGACAGAGCCTAAATCTGAATTTGTCATGTAACATGATCCTTACTCTTTACATTTGTAGCTGAATGCAACATACAATCTATTTTTTATTATCTAATAAATATCTATCCAATCTATCTATCCTCATCTAACGTAATAGAATGGTGCTGTGCTTAATTTGTTTAGTTAACCTAAGCATTGCTACCCAAACAGTAGCTTAATAAATATTCTTTTGTCAAGGGGTCGCCATAGCGGACCACCCGATCCACACACAGCTTGGCCCAGGTTTTACACCGGAGTCCCTTCCTGGCACAACCCTTCCATTTTATCCGGGCTTGGGACAGGCAGTGCATGTGCAATGGCTGGGTGTTGTGGAGTGTGGCAACCATCCGATGGCTGGGCTCAAACCCGGATCCTCAAATCCCCAAATCAACAACTTCTAGCCTTACTCACCTGAGCCACCACTCCTCTATAAACAGTAGCTTAATAAGTAGCTATTTTATGTTTCAAAGTCAAATTAGCTGTTAGTGTTAGGCCATTTTTGTTAAGAAAAGTTTGATTTAGAAAAGATAGCTAAGAAAACTTGTGTGTAAATAAAACCAGGCCCCAGGCTCAGAATCAGTGACTAATATAAAGATAAGCTCAAGGAACTGCTTGATAGTAAGTTCAGGCTAGCACTATGAGTGTGTAGCGATGTCATTAGTGAGACTAACCACCTATATGCCATTATCCCAGTCCTGTGATTACATACCGAACTTGCAATATGAGTAAGTACTGATTAAAGTTAAACCTTGTTTTATTGCACATGCAAACTCACTCAAAGTACTCCAAAGCAGGTGTGGCTTTGTGCGAGTCATTCAGGAAAGTGGCGTTCAGGTCAGAGCAGTTAGCGCTGTTCCACGTGTTGTTGCAGTCGACCCAAGGCAGCTCGGCGGTGAACGACGAGAACAGGTAGAAGAGCGCCCAGGCGATGATGACGTTATAGTAGAAACCCACGTACAGTGAGATGAGGATCACCGTAAAGCCAACACCTGAGGACAGGGGGAACACGAGTGCTTGCAAATGCTAAAATAAACACTTTCATAGTTCCTAGCCAGGGTATGAAATGAAATTTAATTACTAGTGTTTGTTGTTGCTACTAAGGAACTTTTAGATCAAGCTGCAATTTTAAAATCTCATTGTTTCTGACTTGCAGACACAAAGACGTCTCATTTTCCTTTTGGCATTTTTTCCCCCAACAACAGCCCAAAGCAGCGTTAATAAATCGGGAAATCCCTTGCGGCACAAAGCAGAAGGAAAATAGCTTGATTTCTTCTCAGCACAGACCGGGAACAAGAAGCATGAACAATGCATATGCAAAGGTTTTAAAAAATTAATTCATTTAAATTTGCTGTTTTTCCGCACAAGATGTATTTATCATGGCTTTAAAACATGTCCTGTTTCTTTGAGGTATAAACAAATGGCTGCACCACTGTAAAATCCTTTATACCTCACCCATGTCAGGTGTTCTACACAATAAATCAAAAGTGCCTATTTAAAGACAAAATATTACATAAATTACATAATCAGTTGCCAGTCATTTTCGGATGCCGTCTGATTTTCTCCATTTGTTCTTTCCACACTTATGTGGCATTAGGATGATCCCTAAGCTTGACGAGAGGTTTAATATTAAGGATTTTCTGATTGTTCTAATTACATTGTGATTCCAATAACCCTCAAGAGACAGTCAGGGATCAGAGGGACGTCTGTCGCTGAGGGCTTTTTTTCCCCTGTTGCTAGAAGACACGTTCGCGTCATCTCGTTGTGTGCACATGTGCAATTTTCGGCGCTTTGCAAAGCATCGATCGCGAGGAAGTGAACATGTTGATCAGCAGTAATTACAGTAATCTCCCGCCGAGTGGCAGGCGCACAGAAAACAGAGCTTGTCATTAAGATGTCTGTCTTTCTTTCTTCCTCTCCTTCATTCTGACCTGTCTTGTATCTAAATCTGACCACACACCTGTAGCTCTACACACAAACACGGGGTTTGACTGTAGCTTAAATATCACGTTGTGAAAAGAGGATCATGTTTGTTCTTATTCCCTTGATATATAAACTATTTAAAAATGAATTCCTGTGGTAAATGTAGCTAATGGGCTAGTTAAACTAAGTAGTTAATCTGAATGATATCCATAACCACCTGAGGTAAATTTAGCCAGGTCCTTGGCCAAGCAATATCCTTTTGTTAGATGGAACCTTTGGTCGCTTGAATGACATAATTTACTAAAATGTAGCTACTGTAGGTACAATAACCTTCTGTGGTAAACATGGCTAGGCACTTCCTTTAGCTAGTATGTATAATGTCTTGTTTATTCATTTGTAAACATTTTGTTTATCTCAGTTGTTCTACAAGAATCAGTCTATTTTCCTTAAATTAGGTAAAGTTTGAACACTTCACTTTGGTAAGTCTAACTAGCTATAATAATGTTCTCTGAGAAATGTAACTAAATAAAACCATGTCCTGTGGTGATTATAATCTCATGCTATAGCAAGTTAAAGAAGTAGCCAGTGATACATTCAAGCTAGTTTAAATAATGTTCTGTGTGGTAAATTTAGCTAGATATTCATTAAACTTTAGCGCTGCAGTGTTAGCTTGCTTATTATCCTGTGGTAACTTTAGCAAGAAAATAACTATAGGTGAACATTTTTTGCTAGATAGTTAATGTGGGAGCTTAGGCTAGGCGGTCATTACATCCTACAGTATGTTACCCTTAGCTCTAATATAAATGAGTGAGAGACATTACAGTATATGGTAACTTTAGCTCACTGGACTAGCATTCTGTGATGATTATTATAATACTTAAATCTATCCGGTAAACAGTGCTGTTTGGGTTAGCATCTTGTCTTTACATTTTTTAACTAGTTTAAATATTATTCTATTGTAATTGAAGCTTGAAAGATTAACTTTCTGTGGTAAATTTGGCATGTTGGACTAAAATTCTATGGATTCTGTTGATTAACTTCCAAAGCGTCCTGTGGAAACTTTAGCTAGTTTATTCATAGCTTTCATTTTGCTACTGTAGCATAAGGTTAGTTGAGTTAACATTCAATGATCATAAATTCACAGGGTCGTTCTGTTTGTACATTCTAGTCTTCGAGCATCGTAAACTTATTCTCCATTCTAGCAACAATTTTTTGCAGATTATTTTTGCTCTCAATCATACATAAGGTAAAAGATATTAAGTACATTAGTGTGTACAAAATGTACTTTGTATGTTGAGTATATTTTGTTTAATATTTTCTCATCTAATAAAATATGCTGTGTGTCCAACAAACCCAGTGGAAGTTTTAGGAACAAATTGCAACTTAGGTCACACAGGCCTACTGAAGCGGCTTAATTCATTCCCCCCAGCCAGCTAATGTGAACACGGCATGCTTTTAGGGTTTTGAGACTAAAAGCCAATTTGACTGTCTCCCATTTTCGAGTTTTTGTCGTGATAAACCGTACCTGTCTCATGTCTGACTGAATTTGTCCTCTGTTTCTTTATCCAGACGATCCACTGCGTGTAGTGTACGCTTCTAACACATAGTGTTCATGGAGAAGTACTTGCACTTACAATACATATACTGTATATTTTTTAAACACATAAATTTGCAAATTAGGAAAGTGAACATATGACCACATGGCTAGAGTATTGATATAGTTCCTTGCCAACTCGGAAATGGATGTAGCACAAGCTAGTTCATGACTAACAGGTATTGTACCGCAGATGTTCTCAGCCCCAGTCCAATGGACCACTGCCCTGCACATTTTAGTGCTTTCTCAGCTCCCAGTACACCTGATATAAACAATCAACTAAATAAAACGTAATTGAAGTGTGTGTGGTAGAGCAGGGAAAACTCTAAAATATGCAGAGCAGTGGTCCACCAGAAATAAAGTTCAGAACCACTGTTTTTACAGTATACATATTTTTTTAAAGAAACGTATGATTTCTGTTTTCCATGTTAGATTATGGGGTGAGTGATCTACAACCCTCTAGATCTGCTTACATCATAAATCTCAAAGATTAAACACTAGCATGCTTAAAATTAAGCATGAGTTTTTTAAAATAGCTATTTAGCCTGTTTCATTTATCTCAATCACAAATTTATTTATTTATTTATTTAGAGTTTGGTGCCATCCTCTTAGTGCCATTTTAGGAATTAATGAAATGCATAGTGACATTGTGACAACCACCTGGAATATAAACATTCAGATACAGTATGTTCAGGAAACTAAAGTAAATGCACATCATTAATCTAACAACAAAAGTTCTGTCACATTGAGAAACTGAGACTGTTTTATCATATTTCGATAACAAATGATAACAAATCACGGCCCTACCCTTAAATATTGGACAAATCTTCCATACTCCTGCAGCTCCTTCACGGTTGTATTGCCCGAGCGCTAATTCCATGTAGAAGAGGGGCATTCCGGCAATCACCATGAAGAACAAGTAGGGGACGAGGAAGGCACCTTGAGGAGGGAAAGGTAACCAAGTGATAAGTGAGGTCAAATTTGGACATAAAATTGGACATGTTCTGTATTTTATCATTGATTATATGAAACAACTGCATAAATGAAAGTTAAAAAATTCTAAATATAAAACATTCTAATAGTTCGGGGGACAAAAAGAGAAACTTGAGATATATTTTAGACATCAAATAGCTTTTTTTGGGTGTATATAATTTAAGATGTTAAAGATGTTAAGACAGTTATGCACTGTAAACAAAACCATTAATGAAATTATATAGAATTATAGAGATTGTGCTAATGTGCTTTAAGAATCCTCACATAAGCATAATCATATAATTCAGTACCATTAAACCTTTCAACAAATACTGATTAAATATTGGTGTTGGTTAATAAAAACATCCATTTAATTTCAACATTTTGGGTCAGTGTTGCGTATTTCCATAGCCATAGTCCATCTGACCTCTGAAGAAAGGAAATGTATCTCCTGACACCAAGGTGTTGATCTGCTTGCAGAGTGGCAGGTTAACACGTTTCCAATTGCTAATACGTAAACACTGAGTTTGTCCACATAATCTACAGTAAGAGCTTCTCTAGGCACCTAAGTCTAGAAGTTAATCAGGTTTCATAAACAGAGTTTGCAGGTTATCTTAAGTCGATGTCTGAGAAGCTTCTGCTACCACCACTTGGTAATCATTAAAAAATGTTAAAAAAATCAATGTTTACTACAAAATTATTATTTTTTTAGCTTTCCCCTCATACAATACCTCCTCCATTTTTGTAACACAGGTACGGGAACCTCCAGACATTTGCGAGGTCTACTGCAAAGCCAATGACCGACAGAAGAAAGTCGATTTTCTTGGCCCAGGTTTCCCGTTCCTCTCCAGATGGATGAGTCTGGCCGGTTGGCGCAACGAGGGCAGAGGTAGTAAACTGAACACCATTTTGCTCCTTCACCAGGATCAACTCCACCTCTTTGGGTCCAGTGGAGCCAGAGGGATTGGAGGGAGCGATGACTGAGGACATGAGTGCGGCCGGGGCTCTGCCTCTGGGCATGGGGCTTTGCTGAGGGAAGAGAATGCAGATGTAGGAGAGGAATAGATGATGATGATGATGATGATGATGGGAGGAGCAAGGCGGCCATGTTGATGTACAAATCAGCAATGCTTGAAAAAACGATCCCGACATGACGAACTGCCATGTTGGTTACGTACCGTATCACAACCAGAAATTTAGAGAAATTACTTCATGTCTGACATTTAGAGGTTCATGATAGGAATTTAATTATTTAACAAAGTTCAGTAGATTTGGTCACAATTAGGGAGCACTGAATAACAACAACAGTCTCTTAAAAACTTAAAATTTTAAATGTGATGCCAATATTTTGAACTTCCAATCAAGTACTAAAATTTAATTTTTTTAGGTAATGATTAACACAACAAACTTAGTTTAATCTTTAATTAAAGCCTTAATGTTGGCTTTTAAGCATGGATATTTTAAAATTCTAGTCCAAGAGGAAAAGGAACATGGTTTAAATCATTAAAAAAAACTTAATTTAGTTTAAAATAAATAATTTGATTGATTAGATGAGGGCTCACACAGGTTTCTGAAAATATTTTCTAGAGTAATAGAGCACTGTAATAGAAACCATAGCTTGTTGAGTCTTGAATGGTACACTTGGTCAGATTTAAAGCAAGAAGAAAAATTTCTGAATAAACTGTTAACATCTTACCTTCAGCCGAGGTCAAAAGAAATGAGAGAAGTCTCTGAGAGAAGTAAAAACAAATAAAGCAAAAAGGAGTTAATTGTCCAAGAATAAATGCTGCAAGGCAAAATTGTCCATTTCTGTCAGACTGAAACAAAAGTCTGGAGAAGAAAAAGATGATGGAAAGAAAAGTATGGCTCAGGAGACAATGTTGGATGTTTTATGGTCCAGCTAAGAGAGTGTGTGGGGCCACTAGGAATATGAGAGACAAGTGCCTTCCTATAGTCCCGCCTCTTCTGCTCTATCCCTGTCCTCTCTCTCTCTCTCTCTCTCTCTCTCTCTCTCTCTCTTGTTTCATCTCCTCCATATCTGAGGCGATCTCTGTACATCCTGTCTGTTAAAACGAGATATCACGCGGGCAAACGTAAATGTTATTGAACTGAATGTGAGACAGAGGACACTTTTATTTGCTATGTAAATCTCTGTTCCAATCAGTGTCAATTACAAACCAATCTGGAAGCTTGTTTTCCTACAATTCTGAAATATATGCTTCATCTAAAAAATACAAGTTCATAAGCTAGTTGGCTGGTTTTATTGGGCATTGTGTTAATTCCAGTTTTCTTTTGTTTTAGTAAAATATTTCTTCAGGAGGATCATAAATTTAAAGAGCTTCTAGATTAGATAATCCGGTGCTCTGATCCTAAATCACTTCTGGTTTATATAATAAAATAAAATATAGCAGGATAAAATGTTTTTAAAAGCTTAGTTATGATGCAAAAGATGGGTGTTGGTGGTTGGAAAAATACAACTTTAAAATGAGCAATTCTGAGCATTAACCTCAAAATATTACCTTAAATTATAATAAAAAATGCTGCAAATTATTACCACAAAATATAGTCCTAAATGCAAGTTTAAATCATCAAAACAAAATGTATAAATTTTGTCTCAAATCCAGAATGTCAAAATATTACAATTTCCTAAAATCAATGAAAAAGATTTACAATACAATAATTCTAAGAGATTGTGTTTATTTATGCACTCAATAATTGCTCAGGTCTCCTTCACTACAACTTTCTTCATGGAGGCGATGAGGCGCTACTGCTGAGGCGCTACTGAAGACCGGGTTGCTTTGATAGTAGCCTTTAGCTCATCTTCTCATCTTCGTCTTTACAGTAACTCATAATTTCTCTTTAGGGTTCATGTTAGGTGAGTTGGCTGGCCAGTCAAGTACACCAATATCACGGTCAACCAGTCAGTGGTAGTTTTGGCACTGTGCACAATAAGCATCCTTATAAAGCTTGTCAGCAGACAGACGCATGAAGTGCTCTGAAATCTCCTGGCAGACAGCTATGTTGACTTTGGACTTTAGAACAACAGCGGATGTCATGGCACCCCAAATCAACACCGACTGTGGAAACTTCACACTGAACTTCAAGCAACTTTGATTCTGAGCCTCTCCTCTCCTCCTCCAGACTCTGGGACCTTGACTTCCAATCTAAAAAGAGGATTTTGGAACACTGAACAACAGTTTAGTTCTTTTTGTCCAGGTAAGACACTTCTGATATTGCCTCTGATTCAGAAGTGGCCTGATACTAGGAATGCAACACTTGTAGCCCATTTCCTGAAGTGCATGGTGGCTCTTGATGCACTGACTCCAGCCTCCTTGTGAAGCCTTTTCAAAGTTTGTGACGATCTTCTTAAGGCTGTAGTAATCTCTGTTTTCATGAATATGTTATGATACAGCACTCTCCGAACAGCCAGCCCTTTCAGCAATGACCTTCTGTGGCTTACACACCTCGTGAAGGAGGTCGATGATCATCTTCCAAACAACTGTCAAGTCAGCAGTCTTCCCCATGTGTGTACTGAACTAAACCCGAGAAATACACAGTATTTATTCTGCATGAATAGTGATTTACTCAAACTCGAAATGAAATATTCTAATATACTGTGATACTGGAGCTTTGACTTTCATGAGCTATAAGCCATATAGGCTTATTAATGTATAATGAATATATCTTTCCTACTTTAGAGTTAGAAGGTTCCTACAGTAGTATTACAAACAAGCTGATTGTTGTGCAATCAGAAATTGAATCTAAAATCTCCCACAATGCACTGAAAAAAAATCAGGATGTTGTTTTTACGTCTCTTAACCAACAATTTTTTTTATTAAGTTTTTTGTTATAACTCCTTAAAAAAATCCTGATTTGATTTAATAACATGGATCACATACAAGTTATTAGATTCACACCTTATAAAACACTAATCTTATAAAATACTATTTTTTCTCAATAGACAAAAAAAAGAAAAAATCATGTAAAGAGAAATTAAAGTAAAGATGCACTTTACTACTCCCTGGGTGCACAATATTTTTTTTTATACTTTACAGATAGACAATTCTTATGCTAGTTTTCTTTTGCTATACAATTTACATTTTATTCCTGAATCGCAAAGTATATATTTATTTATTATAATTTTTTTCATTTATAGTGCACATATTGTGTGTATATGTATTTCCCATAATGCACTGCACTGACGCTAATGCAACACTTTTTCATATTTTTAAAGAGCCAAACTAGGTTTACATTTGAATCTTGAATCAAATTCATAATTGTAAAATGCAATTAAAAAACACACAAAAGAATTCCCAGAATGCAATGCACTGAACTGTTTTTTTTTTGCAATTACACATCTGATTATTAAAAAAAAATTATAATCCCAATTTTTATTAGTAACTCATTAAAAAGTTGATTTGGTTCTTTAATAGGAGTCATGTGATATCAAACACGACAATTACACACCATTCATTATATATAATTTTTTTTTCTATAAAATGAACTTCACTACCTCCAAAGGTGGTTTTTTTTTTTTATTTAAGTAAAAGAGATACAGTCTCTTTATCTTAGAGTTCTTGGATCACATCAGAATGCAATGATTCATCTAGAAAAGAAAGTCTGGTGAGAGGAAGACTGTTTGTAGCTGCTGGAAGATAAATGAGGACAGGAAGCAAGTTTAAATGGATATATGACTACAGCACATCATACTTTTATTTGTTTATAGCTGTCGATCAATAAACTGAGTTTCCAGAATATTATGGAACATAGCAGAGAGCACTTAAAAAGAAAAATCATCACCATAAGAATAAAAAGTAAGAAATAAATAATGAAAGCTTTGAAACATTGATAGCTTTTGAACAGAGGGATGAATTTCACGCATTAGAGCTGAAGTTATGTAAAAGAGGATTGTGTGTGTGTGTGGCACAAAGGAGATAATCTAATAAACGGCAAAAATAAACAAAAGAAGGATGCGAAATCAAACGCAAATGGTTTGAATAAAGTGCTGAAAGCCTCTTAGAGACGTCTTGCGCCTTTATTCGCTCTTATCACGTGACGGAGATTAGTGCGAGCGAATGCAGCACGTGGCATTGTGGGGGGCTTTATAATTACACCTTTAAGCCAGAACTGATTTTTTATTATTTTTTTTAACTACATATTCATAAAAAAAGCGAGTTGTAATTCGATAAAAGGCGGCTTGGCACTTTGAAGTGGTGTGTGTGTGTGTGTGTGCATTAGCATGTATGCATGTGTGTGTGCGTTAACGTGCATTCTGGGACGGCATTAATCTGCTCACGCCTGGTGTGACGTGCAGCCCAGAGATAAGTCTTTTAAACGGTGTGTGAGGAGGGAAAAAAAAACGAACCAGACAACTCTATTATTGCGTTCATAATTGCTTAATTAAACTTTTGTCACTAATCATTATGAGGCGCGCTCGTGCTAGGAAGGGGGTTAGCGCTGTTATGTTATGCACGGTAGGGGGAACGAGGGGTAAAAAAAAAAAAAGAAAGAAAGAAAAATCAATAAACGGAGTTAATTTCAGTGCCTTGCCTTTTTTTTCCGGCGCACACAAATGAAACGCATTGATGCGCGCGGGCTGAGCTGAGCTGATACGGCGCGCGCCATCACCATCTGAATTACCGCTTTATCCATCCGCGCGTGAATATGAACAAATGGCGAACATAAATCTCGCACATGAAGTACACCTTCTCTCTCTCTCTCTCTCTCCCTCCAAAACACCTCTTTATTAAGGAACAATTGACCCATCTGAAATGAATTCTAATGCCATTTAGATTTAAATTACACTGACCTGAAGTATGACGCCATAAAAAAGATTAATATGCTAATTATTTACCCCTTGGCCCATCCCCCCTCCCCTCTCTCGCTTTTCTCTTCGCTGTATTCCTCTTTTTGACATTTGCTCCAGGTTATTTTGTGCTGTGTAAATAATACGACGACTCTGTGGTAGTTTTTTTTCCCCCCAGAGTAATGAATCTGTGCACTGATGTTATCTTCATTCTTTATGATGTTTTTATTGGTGCCTTTCAGAAAAGCGCTTGATAAAAAACGAAGGCGACATCGTGGTGCCGTAATTCTTTAAAAATAATGACGCTAAATAACGTTCCAGATCTAAAAGGAAATAATGTGAATCAGATCGATTAGACAGACTGATCTAAAGTTTCAGAGGAAAAAAAAAATGCTGCTTTGGGAAACTTTGACAGAATGTTACCACCTTGCGAATTTATTATTTACAGTAAAAAAAAATAGGTCTTTTTATATAATAATAATAATAATAATAGGTGCCAACACTTTTGTATTATTATTATTATTATTATTATTATTATTATTTTTATTATTATTATTATTTACGTCCCTATAGTGGATTATGTTGGATTTGGTATATTAAGCCAACTCTAAAGTTTTTTTTTTGTTTGCTTGTATGAAAATAACGAAACTGAAAATTTCTAGATAAAAAAAATATTAAAGAGCACTAATCATTAATAAAGTAAAATATTTTTAAATAAATTTAATATCTTTACAATTTTATCAGTACATAAGTAAAAGGATAAAATCTGCTTT
>JAOVVA010000048.1:3492864-3514996 GCA_028565275.1 Leiocassis micropogon | reverse complement strand
CATATTTCTAACAAATTGATAACGTGGGGAGACACAGCTAATCTGTTCTACGGGTAGAGTATATATCAGGAGGTGATATCATCACTTTGAGGCAAAATCTTTATATATATATATACTTTTATTGGCACAGCTCTCAATGGCCCTTTGTTTAATTGGTGTTACATTACACTGAATACACCGGTGATTTTACAGTGTGTCTGCATATCCTGGTTTGACCAGGACACACACACACACACACACACACACACACACACACACACACACAGTTACACCCCTCAAAAATACACACCTAATTCATCTCACTTAATTCAACCTCGGGAATTAAGGCATTAAAAACATAATAATAATAATAATAATAATAATAATAATAATAATAATAATAATAATATATGTATTTAGGCCAAATCATGAAGAAGGACTCACACACTCTGTCCACATTTTTGTTTGTTTTTTTTATCTTGAAAATTGACATGATCTTTGGAATCATTGACCTTTTGTTTAATGTGTCTTCATCTTATTTTATCGTGAGACACAAACAAACATCACACCGACTGTCAGTGTTTAAGTTGGAAAAACAAAAAATATGCTTATATATGTCTGGCCACTAGGGGGCAGAGACGCACCATTTTTTTCTTCTTCTTTTTTTTTTTTTTTTAGCATTTTAAAGCTTGACACAGACCACACACGGTTCCCAAAATGTGTATTACGTGTGTAAGAATGTGTGTTAAAATGAAGAGGAAAAAAATAAAATAAAGTCACTACAGAAAATACAGTGTTGTATAATTGAATACAGACAAGGAAGATCCTGTGGACACGCCCATCTTTGGGAGATGCTAATGAATATTAATGAGTATGCAAATGCTATTTTCACATGACAAGGTGTCAGACCAAACAAGTGAAGATTTTTCCCGACAGATTCCGTGAAGAGCTTGCGTCTTTTTTTGTGAGGTGGCTCTGTCCCCGCCATGATGATTATAGTGCCATGGAAGGGAGGTGGAGCCTAATTAGCATAATAAAAGTACAGGCTGCACGAAAACGATTTTTAAAAATGTATTTTTTATAGATAGATATGCAGAACCAAGATAACGGTATCACTCGTCATTTTTATGAATATTCTTCTTTTTAATTGTGTACTTGTACAGTCTGAAACAATCTTTAACATTTCCATGTCCTTATTAATTTTGATGGCGATTAATAGCAGCCTTATTTGTTGTAATGTTTTTATGTCTGCACACTTTTTCACACTGTTTTCTTTTACTCATTTATTCGTATATAACTGCTTGTCAAAAATTTTGTGGTTTCGGATCAGCTTCTTGTCTGAAGATTTATTATCGGTGCTTTATTATTATTATTATTATTATTTTTACTAAGTGAAGTAGGTCGCCCCTGAGTTAGTGTGTCCGCTGTGGCCAAGAAAACACATGCAAGCGCGCGCACACACACACACACAAACACGACTTTACCAGGCAGAAATTTGTATTTGGTTCATAAAGTTCTTGCAAACTAACACTACAAGCTTTACATGATTTTACTAATTCGTTATTGTGATTATAACATGATCTAAATATAAACGTTTTTTAACCACTCAGGCGTGTGTAGCAAATATTTCTCCTGTGTTCTAAACGCTGCTATGCTGAAGAGCGCCCCCATCTGACACCATCTGCCTCCTCCAGGTCCCCAGATTTGCATGTTTCCTGGGTCTCAGAACACACAGCACCTTTCCCAAAAAGATCCCACACACACACACACACACACAAACCTCTTCAACAGCAGGTGGCGCCAGTGGTCTGATGTGAAGGTACGCTCCTACAGGAAATACATGTCCTAGATATTAGAAGGGGTTCTTTTTTAAATCTTTCCTTAAACTCAAAGGGTTCTTTATCCAAAAACAGTAAACCAGTGTTTGTAAAAATCCCATGTTTGAGAGGTTTTTAAGGGATTTACTAGAAGTGCTCATGTTTATGAAGAACACCAGCCAGATGGTGCACTCTGTTCATTCAGGTGTGACAGCAGCAGCGCATCTCAGTGACCTCAGAGAATTTAACTATAGAATACATGTTGAGTTCAGATCAGTTAGTTTAACTATTTCTGGAAAATTACCCACAACATTCTCAAACAAATCGGATTATTCTTTACAAACTTTATTCAACGAGTGTCAGGCTTGAGACGTATAGGATTAAGATAGTTTTGAGAACGACAGATATTAATTTTCACAAAGTCTGCTGCTTCAGTGTTTTTAGATCCGTTTGTCAGATGTTATTCTGGTTTACTGAAGTATTATTACAAGCATTTAATAAGCGTCAAAGGCTTTTAGTAACAATTACATTAAGTTAATGCAGGGCGTCAGAGTTTGCAGTGTTGATCTTTTTCCAAGACCTCTGCAGTTCAATCAACTTCTGGGCCACATCCTGACTGATGGCGCAGCCCATTCTTACATAATCAATGCTTGAGGTTTGTAAGAGTTTGTGGGTTTTTGTTTGTCCACCCGCCTCTTGAGGATCAACCACAAGTTCTCAATGGGATTAAAGGTCTGGGGAATTTATTGGCCTTGGAAAATTTCAATGTTTTGTTCCCCGAGCTACTTCACTTCACTTTACTTTCGCCTTATGGTGAGGAGCTCCTTCATGCTGGAAAGGGCATTGTTCATCACCAAACTGGTCTTGGATGGTTGGGTGAAGTTGCTCTTGGAGGATGTTTTTGTTCCGTTCTTTATTCATGGCTGTGTTCTTAGGAAAAATTGTGAACGAGCTCTCTCCCTCGGCTGAGAAGCGACCTCACACATGAATGGTCTCAGGAAGCTTTACTGTTGGTATGACTGATGGCTCACCAAGCTTTTTTCCGAATGCCTCAATTAGACAAGAAGTATTCATCAGAGAAAATAATTTTACCCCAATCCTCAGCATATCAGTCTGTCACTAATGTTTTTCCTGGAGGTAAGTGGCGTCTTTACTGCCCTCCTTAAAATGTATGAAGGTGAGCGCGACCATCAGCAGCCCTGTGTTATACCAACAGTAAACCGTTCTGAGACCATTTACAGTATGTGTGGGGTCGCTTCTCAGTTGAGGGAGCGGGCAGTTTAGTATATTATGTGTAGTAACATTTGACAAAAATACCTAAAAACTCTGAAGCAGCTGATGTAAAAATTAATATTTGTCATTCTCAAAACTTTTGGCTGTAGGTTAACACAAACCAGAATCTCTCACGACACCCTGCCACTAAGAGGTGATTTTTACCCTCATGTCCCCTAATCAAGCGTATTAATTAGCAAATTATTCATTTTGTAAACAAACGGGGAGGCATCCTTTGTTGTGAAATGTTTTTTTTTATTATTCAAGGGTTGGAATGATAAGTCATTACATGGCAGTCAAAACAAGACGTGGAAAAACATTTCATGGAAAAAAAGCTTAGAAAATAAAAAGCCAGAGCCATCAGAGAGACCGAGCCAGTCCCTCATCCCTCAGCTCTCAGGAAAACTACAGTAATGGACACGATTGGATGGAAGCCACTTGGAACTCTCAGTGGAGTTCGAAGCGGCAAAATACAGGCAGTGTGTGTCCCGTCCCTCAAGACCTCTGGCGCCTGATAATCATCCATGCATGGGGTTTGTTCAGTGTCTATGGTGATAATCTGATCATCTGTCTGGCAGTGAAGACGGTTTTGTAATATCTGTAAAACATTCTTGGAATGCGTTCAGAAACGCGTACACAGTCTCATTGTATGCTTCAGAAATAGAAGTAGTGTGTGAAGACGGTGGCCGATTGCAAAACTTATACGTAATCAGTGAATTTTACTTTTAACATCAACCAAACCTTAGGGAGGAAAGCTTGCAATTCATGCAGCCAGATAGCTTAAAAAATTATTATTTTTATTTTAATTCAATGTCACGGCAACATTGACACTTTTTATGGCCATAAATTGATTGATTTGTACATTTGTAAATTTGCTAATGGAGCATACAAAATATAATATGTAAACATGAAATATGACAATGGCATCAAATTCGAAACAGAGAACGCGAGAGAACAAAGTAGCTACGAATGTCATGTTGCAGATTCGATTCAGAAATTTGGTCGTTTCTAAGGAAACATACAACCACATGTCTAAATAATTTGTACGTAGCAAGATTAACTGCACGGACTTATTAACAAATGTGTTCATCACCAGGAGTGACGTAAAAGTGTTACGTTTTAGACGTCACACAGGCAACATGGCAACGCCACATCCAGCATTTTGGTGGTAAAAAGTGACATTGGACATAAATGCAGTCACACCTTTGTGGATCATGAATTTTTGGCCTAACCTGTAGTACATAATTAACTACATAAAAGGATAAAATGCAAAACAAGTCCATCTTGTTAAACCAGTGGGCGGGGTGGGGATTATCACTGTCTCCACACTGGCAACCGTCCTCACACACCATCACACACACTTCTTCCCAGCTGAAGGAATGAAGAGAACCTAAAACGTCTAAAGTGCACAAAAGAATGATTTTCCATACAAGTTTCCGTCCCGTCATACGCTTGAGGGGGAAAGAAAAATGGGCGGGGTGTGGAGGAAGCACGTCGAGGACGGAATAGAGTGACGGATTGTCTGTACATTCACTTTGTACATTCACGCTGGGAAAATAAAGAACCCAAAGCCCGAGGTACCCGATCCGACCTAAAATAGTAATTCAGACAATAAGAATAATAATAATAATAATAATAATGATAATAATAATTAGTCTGAACAACTTCCGTCAAAGGTACAATCAGATCACACGTCTCCGCGGCAATAGAGACAAACTTCCATATTTCCCAAAGGTGCTCATCACTAATTACCATACATTTACAATGTAAATGTATGGTAATTAGGGGATGGGTCGGACAGGGAGATTATCACAAGGCGAAAATTCGTATTGCAATACAAATTTACCAAAAGCAATTAATGTAAATGAAGATAATCTGTTCCAAAAACACGAAAAATCAAGGATCTGTTGAACGCATGCCGAAGGCAACGTTGGTATTGTGAGTTGACTTTCAAAACAGCTTTTCGTAAAATTCACAAACCCGCTTCGATTGGCTTTCCACTGACGCAAACGCGATTTGAACGCCTCCTGGACGGACGCACAACTTGGCTGGCGTTCAGGTCGGTTCGGTCGTGCGCATGCTGAAAATGCTTTGTATGCCGATGCAAATTTCAATTCTTACTGCAAAATTTCGTAAGTGAGGGCATTCGTATGCCGAGGTACCACTGCACTTTGATTGAGAGTTACATCACAGTACTGTTTTTTAAAAAAAAATGTGCGAGTGCGAGCCAACCGGCCATTGAGTCGAGCGTTGTAATAAATCATAAGAGCAAGCATCAGCACACATTCCTACTGTAATTCATGCGCGAGGGCACATTTTTATAAAACTCTAAAATATTTAAACTCTAAAATATTTAAACCTCCCACCCTCAAAAAAGAAAAATCTATGAAACATTATTTCAGCCAATGTGACGTATAAAAAGGGATACAGTCGCTTTAGTCGCTTTGTGTCAGTAGTAAAAGAAACGCATGTAATGATTGTTCAAAGGGATAAAAACCTACAGATTCGTACAGAATGTTCAATTCAGAAATAAAAAAAAGTTAGAATCACTGGAAATGGGACATCTTTTAAAATGTTCCAAAAATAAAACAAACCCAAAAACAAAAGTACAAAATAAAAGTTTTATCTATCATTGTCTGACATGAAAGTTCTAAATTAACTTCTGGAAAATTTCACATTGTGAGGAAGTCAGCTGTAAAAAAAAAAAAAATTAAATTAAATTAAAATAATAACTTATAAATATCAAACATGGGAATTAAAAGGAAGGGAGAAAAAAATCCAAAGAAAACAAACACTTTCAGTCAGCAATTTAACATTTCTGCTCCAGAAAATAAAACATAAAAAAGGAAAAAAAAAACCCAACAGAACTGAACAAACCTCTGATCTTGTGATGTCTGGGTTCTGACGCTGCTCAGGGCTACAATTCACGTGGTTCACCCCGTTTCTGTTGGGTATTTTATTGAAGCAGCAAAATTACCAAAAACATAGCAGCTAAAAGAAGACCAAACTCTGTCACTAGATAACTACCAACAATTTATCATTACTATTAAAGTTTGTCTCTTCCTAATTAAATTTTGTCCTTAAGTTAATTATTTAATTAAAAATGGGGGAAATGTTGCATGAGTTCTTTAAAAAATATATTATAATTATTGAGGAAAACAAAACATGAAAAGCAAGGTTAGTTTAGAAACAGAGTTTACGTGTCTGTTTGCTAATCAGAATAAAGATTAAAAGTAGAATATTGTTCCCGCGGCACACAGAAGTTTGAAGCCAAATCTAATTTATAGATCTGAAGTTCAATAAAAAAAGTACATAAAATTTTTTTCATGAGCGAATGTGAAAAGTTTTTGGTCTCCAATTCTAACGTACACAAAAACAAGTTAAATATTGGACTCTGGTATTAACAACAACTATTTTTTAGTTTTCCTTTTCTCTCACAGAGATCCCTATGTGATTACGTGTGCCAATATTTCATTTTCCTATCACGATAATTTGTCGATAATTTACACAATGGGGTGTACGATATTATTACACTCCTGTCTGTACTGGTCCAAAGTTTACTGGTTTAAGTCAAAACTTAAACCAAGGGGAACTTCAAGAAATATTTTAAACATACAATATTATTTAAAAATTTACATAAAACTATCTACGTTTGTCTCATAGTTGCCAACATCTTGACCTAGCTAATAAATACAATTAAATTTATTATTTCCTTATTTTTTGATATAGAGCTTTTAACAATGGTCACTATCTCAAAGCAGCTTTATTTATTTATTATTTTTTTACTCTGGCAAAAAATTGCTATTAGTATATGTTCTGATTCGAAAAAATAAAAAAAATGAATTGAAAAATAAAAACCAATAAACTTGCATTTTTCTTTCTAATAGAATTTATATGTTTCGCCGCTTACATTCAATTGTAATATGACCATAAGCAAGAAATATAACAAATATTGCAATATTTTCAAAATGTTACATTTTTATTTGTCAAAAGTTGTTCTGGTGGTAAACACAAAAGCTATGTAATTTTAAAATTTGAGCAAATAAATGGATCATGGATTTTGCTAGTTAGCATTAGTTAGCTAACTGAGCATTTTTAAACAAACAAACAAAAAAAATTACTGAAACATATAGAAATTTTATACAAGTAAGTTTTTAACTGTACGATTTAAATTTAGAATAGTAAGATAGATAATGGTAAGAATAATAAAAAAACTAAAGTATGTCAATTGAACTTTTTTCACCACTAACTAACTAAAAAAAAAAAAAAAACGTAGTAAGCTATTTCGCCTTTTTTTTTTTTTTTGGTGTTTGTCGATTCTTTTCTCTCTCATGGTTGCAGGTTATTTACAATTAATCTTAAGTTACAGAAAGATGACTAGATGCTCGTTAAGATTGTCATTACTGTGTACTCGAATGAGGAATGAGCGACTGTCAGACCGTGCACCTGTTTTTAGTCCAACACAACAGAATAGAAATAAGGATAATAATAGACATTATTGTGATACAAAACTAATATTGGCACAAGTTT
This sequence comes from Leiocassis micropogon, assembly GCA_028565275.1. Lineage (NCBI taxonomy): Eukaryota > Metazoa > Chordata > Actinopteri > Siluriformes > Bagridae > Leiocassis > Leiocassis micropogon. The sequence goes on along the minus strand of JAOVVA010000048.1, from coordinate 3,507,398 downwards.
GTAGCGAATTATTATTATTATTATTTTTTTTTTGTTCCCCACTTGCCAATGTGCAAGAGACATGACCGCAAACTTTAACCTCTGACCAAAACCCTGAGCTTCAAAAGGAAATCAAATCTCAAAATGACATTTAAAAAAAAAAAAAAAAAAAAAGGCTAAGACAGGCTTTAGGTGAAATCAGACGAGTCGAATCGTTCAGCACCTCAGATCCGATAAAAATCAGATTTTGGTCACCGGTGCTTTCAGATCCGAGAGTATAAAAATAACAACAATAACAATAATAATTATAATACTGTGATAGCAAGCATCAAATTCATGCACACTAATGAAAGGCATCTACAGTTTGTTTTTTTAATATATAAAGTCTGATTTGGACTTTGTTCTATTTTCAGTTCCAGCATTTCAAACATGAAAACTAAACAAGTGCTCAGATTTCAAGTAAATTGTGATGCGGAAACCAGCATCGATCGGCTCTCAGAAATGTGGAAAAGAGGAACGAGATGCTCATGGAAGAGTGAAGAGTGAACATTAATAAAAACCAAGCTCTTCTCACTGCAAAAAGATTTGGATTCGGTGCTTGAAATGCTAGCTACACAAGTTCTTGAAAAAAAAAAAAAAATTACATATTTGACAATGATACATAACTGTGATTGATGACTAACATCAAAAACATGTTTAATAGAAAAAAAAAATTAGGCAACATGACTTAAGCTAGCTACTGTCTAAAACCTGAATGTGTCACAAATCTCAGTTTTCTGGAATTCAAACATGATTTAGATCTTATGGAAAGAAATCATGCCTCCTCCTTTTCATTAGTTGTTGGATATGCAAAAAAGAGGAGAAATATAGGAAAGAAACATGAAAAATTAGTAATAAAAGACTATGAGCGTCATGAGTAAACTTTGTTTTCACGCACTGGCTCATTTTCGACTCTTCATCCAGGACCCGACGTTCTTCAATCGACCTTCTTCTGACGCTCGCTGGGGGAGAAGTCGGCGCAGAAGCCGTTGGAGACGACGCCGAACGACAGGAAGTTGCTGAAGAAGCCCGTGTTCTCCGCGTACAGGAACTCCACTGCGAAATCGGGCTGCTGCTCTGCAAAACTCCTGAACATCTCTGTCATGAGAAGTTTGAATGAAAGAAAGAAAGAAAAAAGATAATTAAATTTAAACAATTTTAAAAAAGTTGTTTGAAAAACTCCAATATTGTTCTATATACACACTTTAATATAACTCAATATAATTTCATTCAGTGTGTTCAATTTTATTTACATAATTATCACTACTCAATCATTTTATTGGTCTCATCTTCAAAACTGATAAAAATAAGTAAATAAATAAATAAAACAATAAAAATTAACTACAACTTGAAATTTTACAGCTTAATTTATACTGGGAATGTTAAAAGATTTCAAACAGCATTGAAGGTTCAACAGAAGTTTTTAATAATAGTTACGATACTGGGTATCTAGTATCTAAATATTAACATTCTCAAAATTTAAGCACTTTTGGATACTTATTTCTTTATACTGGCTTAAAAAAACCACAAAAAAAAAAAAAAAAAAACACTCAACACAATAGTTAAATACTTTTTGGTTATTGGGGATTATAGGAACAAAAGTTGTAAAGATGAAAAACTAGCTGAATCAGTCTATATGTAATTTTTTTTACATAATTATAACTGCTCCAAAAACATTTTATTGGTCCCATTTTCATTAAATATGACACAAGTTATTTTACTACAACCTGAACAAAATATTATAGTTCTATTTATACTGAGGACATTATAAAAGGTTCATATAAGGTTTTCATAATAGTTACGTCTGTGTTCCTAACTACCAAAATCACAAGTTTAATCATTTCTGAAGCATTGTTCCTTTCTAAAGTAGTTTTGCTGATGCAAATTCACCACTTTATAGCTGATTAGCACACGATCTAGTAGACGGACAAGTAACTTGCCAATCAGTACATTTTAGCTCTTTACATTTACTGTGATTTGGCGCTAACGCGCAAAGTGTTACCCCTGTGCACCCTACACATGTCTCAGCTGGTCCTGCAGCTTCCTGTTTTTCTTACCAAACGTCACTCTTCCGCTGTTTGCCACGTCGATGGCGCGGAAGAGTCGAGACACTCGGAGCTCCGTCACTCCCAGGGCCGTGTGCAGGATACACTCCAGCTCTTCCTCTGTTACTCCTTCCCCCTCCTCCTCCTCGTACATCTGAGAAAGAAAGAACAAGGGGGATAAAAATCTCAAATATGATCTTAGTGCGTTCAATCTCTAGTGGGCGTGGCCTGTCCGGCCCAAACTGTCATATTGAGAAATCAAAACAAGAAGCACACGCACCATGAAGGCGAGCTCGATGGTCTCCAGCGTTTTGGCGGGTCTGCACACTACGGAGAAGGCGATGACAAACTCGCGCACGTCCATCAAACCCTCGTCGAGCTGCGAGACATGAGCGCGATTTTAAATAGAAAGTGCAGAAACCACACCAAAATACACCATTTTATTATCAATAACAAAAATACATAACCCAGGTTCACCCATAAAAATCTGCAAAATTTATTTTTATGAAATTATTAGTTTTTACCAAAACATTTACACACAGTTTTGTCTCAAAGAGATCCGAATTAGCTCTCTGTTCGCCAAGGGACATCAGACGAATGTAAAGTCATTTACACACAGCCTATTATCACACCCCGATGACTAAGTGCATAAGAAAAGGAGTTGATGATAATAACCGAGGTACTCACCTCGTCGAACAGGGCGAACATGTCGCGCAGCACATTGGACAGCGGCTGCTCCAGGAAGCTGGCGAACTGCTCAGTGTTCTGCTTTATTCCCTGCAGCTCCCACGCTCTCCGACTGTAATGCTCAATCTCACTCTTCTCCTGCTTCAGCCTGAACGAACACACGCGCGCGCGCACACAGATGAGAAAATAATGTACGACATACATAAATTCTACCCTTTACTTTTAGACATTACAGGTTCATATTACTCTGCTTGTTATGATTCACGTTATCGTTTCTATAGCAACAACTGTACATACACTAGGCGTGGATGAGAGATTAAAACTCACACACATACTGAAATGTTTATGTAACAACCAGGGAAGGAGTCTCCGGTGTTGTAAGAGTATAAAGACTGAAGTAAGTTTTAATGAGAGTGGAGTTTATGATTTAGGGTTTCTGTAGAACAGAAGGGAGGATGGGGGGGGGACTAGAAGATTCCAGGGTGTGCCATTACGGGAAAATAATCAACTTCAGGAATGTAAAATTAACTCTGCTTCATCACACCACTCATCGACACACTTCCACAACACGGAGTGTTTTCTTTCCTAAACAAACTGGTAAGAGAAGTTATGAGTCAGTGGTGTGACCATGTGTGTGTGTGTGTGAGAGAGAGAGAGATTGTCTAAGGGTGTGTGTCTCACCCCAGTCTGCGGACAAGTCGGGCGAACTCTAGCAGACTCGTGTCCACTGGCAGTCTAAGCTGTCCCTCCGCCATGGCCAACTGACAATCCTCAAATGAGTAATCAGTCACAGGGACCTGCAGCGCCCTACACACACACACACACACACACACACACACACACACACACACACACACACACACACACACAGAGAGCGAGAGAGAGGTGTTAAAAAAACGCTGAAAGAGCACTATTGTTAGCCTACTGACTAAAGCTTATTATTTTGCTAGCTATCAAATCTAACCAAAGCAAAACGATGTTAAAATAAAATAGAAAAACCCAGAAAGAACACGGAACCATCCAGACCTTCAACATTTACCTCAGAGATGTTGATTAATTATTAAGAAAACATTCAAAACAACTCCAATGAGAACGGAGTTAGCTTACATTTAGATAAACGGTGGTACCTCAGCATATGAACGCTCCCGCCCTAAGAATTTTTGCCTTAACAATTGAAATTTTGCAAGAAATTTGCCTGGGCATGGAAACCAATTTCAGCATACGAGTGAACAAACCGCGCCGAACCGAACGCCGGCTAAGTTGCTAAGGAGATGTTCAAAATTTTTCTGTGCCAGAGGAAAACCAAGCGAGATGAGTTTATATATTTTTTTTGTGTTTTTTGTGCAAGATTTAGTGAAGAAATCTTGCACTTAGTCAAGTTTAGTTGTTAAAACAGCCGGTGATAAAAGGAATCATAAATTAAGGTTAAGTGAGGTTTAATGTCTATTTACTTCATATTTTTCTTCATTTACACGTCTTTTCTAAATGTTTTTGATTGGTTGTGTTTATATGAAAAAAAATATGATGTTGGAAATTGGTAATATCAGTAATATTTACCTCAATAAATAGTAAAATTAGTAAAGATTTACCGCAGATATGTGTTAAAAAAAGCCACTTAGCATGACTGCTAACCAAACGTCATGGCTCATAGATGGAAATGCGTATTGTTTTTGGGATTCCATCACAAACAAAAACAGAGTCATTCCCAGATTTGACAATAAATTGCTAAAATATGACAATTTGTATCAGCTGGCAACCTTCATGTGTTCTGACATTAAAAACATCAGCATTTTTGGTATTGTGAGGACGGTGTTGCTACACAACCTAGCTAATGACTGGCTCCAGGGTTAGGGTTAGGGTTAGGGATTTAGGTCTTATATACAGTCAGCAAAAAATAAAAAAGTACACACACTTCAGGGAGAAAAAAAAAACCTTGTATAATAACAATAAAAATACTTGTATAATAAAATATGTTATATATTAATAGACATCAATAGGAAAAAGCTCAGTATAACTGAAAACATTTCATACTAAAGTCGTGCCCGACTAAATGAACTTTCATGGATTATGGGTTCAAAGAGGTTATGAGAAAATGATGAAATATAAAGCAAAATCATAATAATCCTTGGCACAAGAGTGAAAACCCTGTTGTTAGGCACCTGGAAGACCTGGAGACATTGCTAAACTAGCTAATCACCAAGGCTAACATTTTAGCTACAAATGTAATGTATGCAGGAGACTGGAAATGAGACAACATGTCAAAGAACACCAACATTTACCTCAGATGTAAAGGCAAACTAGCTAATCGCTCAGGCTAACATTTTAACTAATAGGGTCTTGTAATATATATATATATATATATATATATATAGTTGATATGAAACCACCGTGCGATCTCTCAGACATTTACCTCAGATGTTTAAGTAAAATTATTAGGAAATGCTCTGTGTGACTGAAAATTGACTTAGCATCACATGCTAACTGAACTTAAAGGGGGGAAAAAAACAAAAACAAACAAAAAAAAAAAAACACACAAAGTCGGTCTCAAATGTAAGAACTCTGGACACCTGGAAAACCTGGAGACAGAATAATTGCTGATGCTAATGTTTAATCTGGCTAGCATGCAGACGTTGGGTCTGAGGTAAAGAGGAAATAAGACGGAACCATGGGAAATGAAAGCATTCTCCTCAGATGGGTTCACACACACACACACACACACACACACACACACACACACACACACACACACACAAATTTTGTGATCCAGTGGAAATTTCGAATTTTAAAAGCGAAAAACGTAGCTTTACATATTTAGGACAGAAGAATTGATGTTTCACTTTGAGACAGAGAGAGAGAGATAGAGAAATTAACAGATCTTAATGTGTGTTTGTGTTCTCTCCGTCTTTTCCGCTGCCCTGCGCCAGATTCCTACACGGGTTGCCAGATCATGTCTTGCAAGCTTGCTAGACACGCATACAGGAACACGGTCGTGCACGCTTCCTTTCCAAGTACACAAAACACACTTGACCTCTCACACACACACACACACACACACACACACACACACACACACACACACACAGAGAGAGGGGAAGAGAGTTAATGATTCTAACAATACTTAGAAGACCCTGACTGTATGCACGCACACACACACACACAATTATGTGAGCATATATGACTATGTTTAGGGGAAACTGTATTTCTCTCTCTCTCTCTCTCTCTCTCTCTCTCACACAAATAAAGACGAGGTCTTACTTGGCCATGATGCGGCGCACGTTTTGAGCAAAGAGCTGAGGGTTCCTCATCTCCTCCGTGCTGGGAGTGTATATGGGGAGGAACTGAAACAACAACCACAACAACACAATGTTCACACGCTCAACTTGAACTGCATGGTATTAGTATTGGTTTTGTGTGCGTGCGTGCGCTCACCTCAATCTCAAAATCATTATGGAGCTGGCACAGGGTGAGCCACAGGATCTTAAACCTGAGATGCAAAATATTATTATTGAGCGAATATCAAGAGCACAATGTGTGAATAAATGTAGCCACGCAACACATGTATATTTATATACATACACGTATAGAGTGGAACCTCGGATTGCAAGTTACCCGGTTTGTGAGCGAAAATCTTTTAGAATTCTTACTTGAAAAACAAACGAGCCTTGATATACGAGTACCAAGTATCATCGAGTATCATGTGGCACACATGCGCTTCTTGTTTTGACCCCGAGCGTCACGTGATCACAACTGGGACAACGGCTATTCTCTCTCGCGCGCTTCGGAATTGTGGGTAATCGTCTCCCATGCTCAGTGCGCAAGTGTCACTCGTATAGTCAACATCTGTGCGCGCGTGTACTGTTTAGTATGACACTGTGACCGCGTGTGAGCATAAAGCATCTTTTATTATCTGTTTGTACGTGTGTGTAGGATGTCTTTCACGCACCTCACACCAATTTGCACACAAACACAAACTGGTGTGTGCCCCCTTCCCCACCTTCCTCGTCTCCTCTCTCTGGTCTCAATCACTACAGCCACAATTCTTTTCAAACGTAACATGCAGGTTAATTTGTTTTATTTTTACTTTATATTTTGTATGAATTATTTTTATATGAATATTTTTTAGGTTGTGGAATGAATTGTTGGATTTTCCATTATTTCTTATGGGAGAAATTCGCTTTGATATATGGGTGTTTTGATATACAAGCACACTTCGGGAACGAATTAGAAGGATTAGCAATCCAAGGTTCCACTATATACACACACTTACACACAGAGTAGATATAAAAAGTCAGTACTTACGCTCCAGGACCTTGCCACGTCCAAGTGATTGTATCCTGGAGAAAAAAAAAAAAGAAAAAGTAAAGTAAGTACAGTATATAAAATGTAACAAAAATTGACTGTATCCTCCCCAGGAAAATGGTTTGTATGTAATTTTTTAAAAATTTAAATAAATAAAAAAAAATAATAATGATAATTACCAGCTGATTGGGATAGCGAATAACAACTGGCTGTACAGGCACTGCCGGGATGAAAGCACCTGTGAAAGTAACGAAAAGCAAAAATAAATATCATTAAAAACATTCAAAAATGTCCAAATGTACTACATAGCTTTTAGTGCAACTAAGTTTAACAAATATTTTCTCTATTCGTAATACTATATTTAATGATCTACTTCACATAGTAATGATAGCTAGCTAACAATTTCTACAATCTAGACTTTTAGCTACTAATTAATTTACTCGTTTACTTGTTTTCTTATTTCACAATTTCCCCTTTAATCCTTTCTTTAAAAAAAAATCCTTTATCTACAAGGAGTAACACGTACAACTTATCACTGCGAGACAATTAAAATGTGTTAGCCAATTTTTTTTTCTCCTTTATCTCGTTTTAGGGGTGTCCCTCTGTAAATCCGACATCACATGATCAATATCGTGAGCAAGACTGAACGTTGGTTGTGGGAAATGTAATTAATTATGATTGTACCCAGCTGAGAAATTGATCTGGTGATTAGATCAGGGTCAAATATTGATATTTGCGCTAATGCAGTACCTGGGAGACGCCCCGCATCCAGAGCGACTTACCTTCGTCCCGTTATACACCTGAACAGGTGATGGTTAAGGGTCTCGCTTAAAGGCGCAACGGAGCCAGGCGTGGTGGTGCTGGAGTTTAAACCCGTGACCTTCCAATCAGTTGTTCAACATCTTAAACACCGAGCTACCGCCTGCCCCTTCACGCCTCCTGCCCCTTAAACAGATTCCTTTGCGTCTGTAATGTATTTGAATCGTATTTGTCTTGCGGTGGTGGTGGAGGCGTCCATGTCTTGTTTTTTGCAGGTCTAAACACGATGCGACTGTATTTATCAGAACACTATCTTTAAGTATCTATAAGTGCATCTATAAGCAGTGTTTGTGGTTTGCTATGAAAGTCGCTCATCTGAGAGTCTACTGTTAAAGAAGGAAGGAAGTGTGTGTGTGTGTGTGTGTGTGTGTGTGTGTGTGTGTGTGTGTGTGTGTGTGTATGTGTGTGTGTGTACGTGTTGTATGTGAACTAAAGTGCAAACGCATGCACACACACCTGGTTTGAATGTGATCAGGCAGGACCTGTTGGTGCATGTGCCCTCAGGAAAGATCATTATCTGTGAAATGGGAAAAAAAAAAAAAAAAAGAATTATTTAAAGAAAAATAAAAAATAAATCTTACTTATCAACCTTGAATATGCTGTAACAGTATTTTGCCTGTATGTAAAAGGACAATTAATGCTTTATAAGCGCCGCCACTCTACCTGAGGCCACGCCCCTTTAGACTGAGCCCTGCGTTTGATCTCCTCTACGGTTTTCCGGCGCGAGTCCTGATCCGATCTCGACACGAACACGGGCCGGATGTACTTAGTCAGAGCTGAAGAGGACAAAAAAAAAAATAAATAAAAATCAAGACAGCACACACAGCTTTTCTAACTTCTGAGACGTAAAAGTTGACTAGAAATGGCAAAGCACCATCTCTACATCGGCCGCTCTCGTTAAACTAAAAGTGCGTCTCAATGATTCACTTAACAGTTAATAAACTTTTTGAAATATGTATTGTGTAACCATGGCAACCATGACAATAGCCAAGTGTCTGTGGCTAAATTTGAGTCTGACCATATCTACATCAGGTTACAGAGAAGTGAGAAGTCCGACACGCTTCTCACTGCAACTGTGTGTGTGTGTGTGTGTGTGTGTGTGTGTGTGTGTATACTCACTTCCCCACAGGGGTATGTCCTTGCTCTCTGCCTTCATGACTATGGAGGCCATCGTCATAGTAACAGGCATGGCGTCGAAGTAGGACGAGTGTGGGGCGAGGGTGAGGATGGGCGCCTGGGCGGGCAGAGCGCGACGACCTTTGACCCTGATCCAGTGGAAGCCGCCTGCAAACCACATGGCCCGCATGAGAAAGCGCAGGACGATGTCCACCACCCTGAGGACACACAGGAGGACGAAAAACTACGTTACAAGTGTGTGTGTGTGTGTGTGTGTGTGTGTGTGTGTGTGTGTGTGTGTGTCTGGGTGTTACATGACCGGGGTGTCGCCCGACAATATTCACAACGCTCTTATTTTAGATACATGAGGAACTCGACGTGTGTGTACATGCACAAAATGCAAAATTCAGTGCAAGTTCAGCAGCTCAACATCTTTCAAAACCACACACACACACACACACACACACACACTTCTAAACCACTCTTAAAACAAAGGGAGGAAGTGACAACGTGTGTTAAGAAGTCCAGCTGCACTCTAAAGTTCATTTACAACTTCATTTACGCAAATGACTCTGGGCGTGCCCAGCTCCCTGTCCATGTCCCCAGGTCTTCACAAACACCGCACTCTCAGGACCGTATTCATGAAAAAGTCTTAGGATGAGGAGATTCTCCTAGTGACGAAATTCTAAGGAAGTTTGTAGAACTGAGACCATTTGTCAGGAATTCTCCTTAAAATTAAGGTGCAGATCTGAGAAAACATACAATTTATTTATAAAGTATCTTAACGTTCTAAAAGATGAGACACTGTTAGGATCAGTGAAGACGACTTTTAAGAGCCTTAGGAGATTCTCAAGCAGAGGAGACAATGGTGGAAGGGTGAAGACCAACCACATGGACTACATCTCGGTAGATAAGAACCATCATCGCCACGTACAAGGCGAGGCCGAGAGTTACATGGACGCTCCCGCAACCACAGTAAAGAGCCGAGACGTTTTTCTCCAGTTACTTACAATCACATTAAGAACTAAAATTACCAGGCAAATTTCCAGACCTGATAAAAAGAGCGATCCCGACGCACCCTAATATAAACAAACTAAGCACCGCACCCACCCGCAAAAAAACACAACATGCTTTACTAAACAACACTTAGTTCCGACCGAGTAATCTGATTGGACGAGAGGAGTTCTATAAGTGCTGATAATAGACAGTAACAGCACTGTGCTGTGTAACTAGCTGTGTCCCAGGTGTTGTCCAGTGGTTAATGACACCAACTGTCCACACAGAGGAACTTTCAGCTCCAGCATTTAGTTCTGCCAGGCACGGAAGGATATGGAGATCAATTTAAAAAAATAAATAATTAACTAAAAAAAAAATTTTATTCTGTTGTTGACAAATGGTGTTTGTGGAACTGTTGTGTAAAAGCGATATCACACTCGAGGTCGTGCTGTTATTTCTGAATATCAGCACGGCTGTGAGATTTTCGGTTCTCGGACTGATATTAAGTACAACATCACAGCCTCGAGTGCGATACTGCTTAAATAGCACTGCACTGATAAATGGGATGGTTGAGCCTCTCTCAGAAGAGCGAGGATCTAGTAGATAGAGCCAATAAATAAAAAATGAAAAGAATTAATTTATTGTTCCAGACTTATGATAAAAAATTGGCATTTTTGAGATATGATTTAGTGGGGGAAAAAAACAAGCCTGTAATAATAAATCTGTGTTGTGTTTATACACAGAGTCAGGCAAAAAAAACAAAAAAACAAAAAAAAGAAGTGTACACACTCCAGGAAAAGTGAAAAGGTATGATGTACATTATATTAATAATATTGTCATGTATACATATTTAACTTTATATTAAAATATTCATTTTTAATTTCCTGAAGTGTGTATACATGTTTTTTTGGCTGACTCTTCGTATGTGTGTGTGTGTGTGTGTTTAATGACAAAAAGTGTGACAGAGAGAGGGAAATAAAAATCTGAAAATCTGTTTTTTTTTCCTGAACATTTATTAATAATTAGTCAGACTGTAAAAAGGTAATTATCAGCCATGGACTCGCCCGCAACCAGCGATATTTCCTGTGAAGATCATCCGATCCTGCTGACCGCATGCTGTGTTCACGTGTCCCGTGATAGAAGCTTAAACATGAATACTTGACGACAAATTATAATAGTCGCACAACCAAAGTACATATCCATAAACAAATTCATGAATAGGAAAATAAGTAAACAAAAACATTAAGATCAGAACACTTGTGTTAGCTGTACATGAGCGAGAGCAGAGAGAACAACCAAGAAGAAATTACAGCCATTACAGCTGCGCCAGATGTTGACATCCAGTACGATGAGTATGAAGTCAATATCCTGGATGTTTAAGTTATGATGTCACCAGGTGTGTGTGTGTGTGTTTGTTTTTTCACCTCCTCCAGAAGCACTGATGCTCTACGCAGGTCTCGCTGCGTCCTACAGTGGCGATGAAGGCGAAGGGCCACGCCAACAGCATCATGAACGCAGCGAAGAAGAGGCGCACGGGGAACAGGGTCAACGTCATCACGCCCAGCTGTGTACACGCGCACACACACACACACACACACACACACAGTTACATCATATCTTATCTCATTTATCATTACTTGAACATTTGTGCTCATTAAGTCGTCTGCAAAGATGTAGTGGTGTTGGATGTAATTCAGGTGCACGAAGCAGAGACAAAGACGAAGGAGCTCCTGAGGTATGGGGGGGTCTGGGGCTGCTTTAGTAAAACACGAGCAGCTGCTAACATCAGCCTGCACATCTGGCGCACAGCTACTGTACATCTTCCTGAACGGCAGGAAACTGAAATTGTTAGAGCAGTATGAAAAACTGTGAGCGCGCGCGAGTGTGTGGGTGTGTGTTGTCGTAAAACACGCCATGCTGATGTAGTGAAAGAATTATACATGACTTAAGGCCAAAGCAGGTGACAGATTTGGCTACAAACGTGCAACTGCGTGTGGACCTTCTATACTTTTAGACGGTGAGGACGTCCAACACGAGACAACACGCCCTGAAGAGCTTCATTCATCGGACATCAAAGTCAAACGGCTTTTTCTGTCGAAGCTGATTTTACTGTCAAATGAAGGCCGCACCCATTTTAAACCCTTTCGAACACACTATTTACCGTGAACAGTGACATTCCCTGAAAGAATGAATCTCAAACCTCTGACCAGAAGACCACTACAGCCCTCAAACCTTCAAAGAACCCCCTAAAGCCCTTCATCTTAACTGCTCAAGCCCTCAGAACCCCTAACTGGAACCCCTCATGGCCCTCACCAGTAACTGGAACCCCTCACACCCTCCCACACACATCTGACTGGAACCCCTGAAGAAACCCCATCCATATCTCACCATAACTTACAGCTGACTCACAGGCATGACACAAATGAGAGGAACCCCCCTATTGGCTGTCTCTTGACACCGAGACTCCACCCCCCCAAAAATCTCATCAAACGAGCCTCAGAAAGAATTCAATGAAACATCATCATAATATAAAAGGTGTGTGTTCAGGGGAGAAAACAAAAAATCAAAAAAAAAAAGCTGCCAATAAAAATATTGTGTGAGGAATCTTTTCAGACTGAAAGGCCTTGAGTGTTGAGGAACTTGAGTGGGACTGGCTTTTTCTTTAAATATTAACTATTACCTAGTGACCCAAATTAAAACATCTAGAATCTAATAGATCTAGAATATTATAAGATAAATTTAAGAGAACACAAAAAGAGGAAAATGCATTAGAAGAAAAAGCATGACAAAGATAAAGATAAGTAATGTAAAACATAAAAGAATTAGGAAAATAAAATAAGGAATATAGAAGAAAGATATCTGTATTGGTATTTCTTAAAAGACAAGTATAAAAAAAAAAAGAAGGATCAAAAAGGGAAACCAGATTTAAAAGTGTTTTTTTTTTTTTTAACATTTAATAAAAAAAACCTATAAAAGGCAACACACACATTGGACAATAACATGGAGTTGAGCAGCGGAGCGATGTAAACGTTTGTCTCCATTAAACACAACACAGGTTTATGCGAGACGCCGGTCACTAAAGTGGTGTTAAAGTCACCGGCTATCTTAAGTCAATGTTTACTTCAGAGATAACGCCACTAGTTCACTGATAAGCTTCTGTTAAGAACAAACCCCGGAAACAGAGGCAGCAAAACCTGTATGATTAAACAATATCTCACATTAAATACACATTTTCTTGTGAAATAAAAAAAATTTAATCAATTCAGAAGTAAAACATAATTTTTACATTCTACATTACAGTTTTTATTGTTTTAAATACTTTCACATATACGGTGATGCGTCAAGTATCGAGAAATCACATGGTCCCGCTCATTTCACCCGACTCTGGTGTTTGCAGTTGGATCCTCATTTCTTGTTCGAACTCGTATTTACATGTCCCTGCGGCTCTAGAAATCTTTTTTTTCTTTGTTTGATGAATAGCTCACGTTTCTTTCCTGTGACTGAAATATTAAAGGTTCCTAGAAAGCTGATCCTGGGCTTTGTCTCTGCCTCGACCTTTTGTGTCGCTTTAATGCCAGACGTGAATGAAAAGTTGTTAACACATAGAACATGCCTTCACGTGGCACGAAGGATGGTGAGAATAAAACATGAGGTGAAAAAAAGAGAAGAAAAGAACAAATCTGTCATGCTAATCATTCTCAAAACTATTTCATCCTTCTGTCCATATGTACATCTTCAGTGCTGTAACTCGCATTATGCTGCGTCGTCAAATCCATCCATTCTGATCCATTTGCTCCGCCCTCAAATCTATTATTTCTCAATCTCGCCATCCCCGTCCTCAAACCTATCCGTCCAGCCATCGCTCCGTCCTCAAACCTATCCGTCCAGCCATCTCTCCGTCCTCAAATTTATTAATTCCCCATCTCTCCGTCCTCAAATCCATCAATCCAGCCATCTTTTCATCCTGAAATCTATCTGTCCAGCCGTCTCTCTACCCTTTTTTCCATCCAATCTATTCCCAATCCCTCCATCTTTCCATCTTCAAACCTCCTACCCAACCATCCTTTAGCCCCCCCGCTCTCTCCCTCTACATTCCCTCAGTCTCTCTCTCTTCCTCTCCATCCCCGTCTCTCTCCATCCCTCTGTCTCTCTCTCTCCATCCCTGTCCATCTCTGTCTCTCCATCCCTGTCTCTCTCTCCATCCCTGTCTCTCCATCTCTCAGTCTCTCTCTCTCCATCTCTCTCTCTCTCCATCTCCGTCTCTCTCTCTCCATCTCTCCGTCTCTCTCCATCTCTCCGTCTCTCTCTCTCCATCTCTCCGTCTCTCTCCATCTCTCCGTCTCTCTCTCTCCATCTCTCCCTCTCTCTCTCTCTCCCTCTCTCTCTCTCTCCCTCTCTCCCTCTCTCTCCCTCTCTCCCTCTCTCTCTCTCCATCTCTCCCTCTCTCTCCATCTCTCCGTCTCTCTCTCTCCATCTCTCCATCTCTCTCTCTCTCCATCTCTCTCTCTCTCCATCTCTCCGTCTCTCTCTCTCCATCTCTCCGTCTCTCTCTCT
>JAOVVA010000048.1:3467104-3489972 GCA_028565275.1 Leiocassis micropogon | reverse complement strand
TTTGTATTAATCGTCTCGACGGCTGTCACGTGCCTAGGGTTAATTATAATAGTAATAATATATTTGATAATAATAAAATGATCCATTTCTTTGCGTTAGTTTCGAGTGTCCGATCTTTATTGTCAATAAAGAAAAGCATGAATTAGAATAGGTACTTTCCTATTATTATCCACTAATTCCCTCCCGTTCATTTTGCCCCACCTGTCATGTCTCTATTCCCCACTAGTGGGGCGCCACACACTTTGAGAACCACTGACTTAACCATTAAACAAACACTTATTCCTCTTCACGAGTGTCTCTGCTGCCATCTGGTGGTTGATAACCGCACTTACAATATATTGTTAGAAAGAAAAATAAATCAGAGTTTCTGCCCTCTAGTGGCAATGAGCTGAACTTGCATCTAATACCGAGACAGATCATGTGACTCACTACCATTATAAACACCCTTTATGAACCTGTCCCAAACCTCAGGCTGTGTCACAGGTCACATAAACACCATCATCATCATCATCATCATCATCAGCGAATAGGGCATGTGGTTGGGGACGCGTCCACACTAGACCGTAAATATTAAACTGGTCTTCCTTTAGTCAATCAGAGCTGTGGTTTGGGACGGGGCCCAGTGTGCTGTACATACTGTAGAAATGGAGGGTGTTTATCACTGGTGGCCGGTCAATAAGGGCCCCCTTAAAGTGAGGCAGAGATGAATACTACTTTAACTTGTAATTATTTATCATAATAATAATTTATTTTAATAATGAAATAAAGTCATTTAGTCACAATATTCCGCTGTATTCCTTAATATAATTTATTTACAATAAAAATAATCTAAACTGTATTATGTTCATTAGTGTTGGTGTATGCGGGGCGCCGGACAAACGAGTGTCTCTGTAGGGAAGTAAATTTTTAAAGAGCATGTGACTTGAAGCTGAGCTCTAATTGGGTTTTTTTCAAATCATCCTTGGGGCGGAGCTCTTTGTGTCCCTCCCACTTTTGTTCTTAGTGAATCAATATTGTTTTTAAATATTTGGGCTCATGTGATTGGACCATTCTCGACGAGTCTCATTAACGCTCAGCAGATGGTTAGTTAATGTATTGAATAGTGATTGATGTGGAAGCAGCTAAATATGAGAGGAAATTCTGTAATTTCTTTGCTAAAATACGCCTTCGCAAGACGATCGGATGAAGAAAGAATAAAAAGTTAAAGAGCTCGGACCAGATCCACCTGATCTTCTAATTAAGCAGCAGTCACGTGATCACGGCCGCGCTCACACTCTGTGCTTTTCCAGCACTCCTTATGGATATTTACAGGCGAGTTCCATTTTCATTTTGTTTGCGCCCCAAAAAAATTTTCGCGCACCCGCCGCCACTGGTGTTTATGTTGTCTTATCCAGAGCGACTTACAAAAGTGCTTAAGTTTCTGTCACTGGATAGACACTTACACTGGGTTACTGGGTTACCAGGTGACACATCCCCACGGGACAGACATACAGTATAGTGAAAATAATGACTAGGATCTGTGGTTTGGGACACGTCCACAGTGGACAGACAACAGTGTTTATTTTGGCCTCATGAGGCCGATGTAATGACTTGGGTGTGTGGTTTGAGACACGTCACCTTCACAATGTACTGATGATGGTGTTTGTTTCCTCTATAGTGAGTAGGGTGTGTGGTTTCGGACACGTGCACAATGTACTGATGATGGTGTTTCGCTACCTACAGTATATACTGAATACAGTGTTTGGTTTGGGACACGTGTGCAGTAGACTGACAATGTTGATTGTATTGTCTATATTGTGACTAGGGTGTGTGGTTTGGGACACGTCCCATCCACAACGTACTGATGGTGTTCGTTGTATATATTAGTAACTAGGGTGTGTGGTTTGGGACATGTCCACATCGTACTGCTGATGCTGTATGTTGGGTGTGTGGTTTGGGACACGCCCGTGACGTACCGATGATGGTGCTTGTTGCTTATATGGTGACTAGGGTGTGTGGTTTGCGACACGTCACGTCCACAGCGTACTGCTGATTGTGTATGTTGAGCGTGTGATTTTGGACAAGTCCGCTGTGGACCGACGAAGGTGTTTATGTGTCCTGTTTCCTGTTGCCTTGTGTGGTTTGGGACACGTCCACAGTGGGCAGACTAAGGTGTTTATGTGTCCTGTTTACCCGGTCGCCATGTGTGGTTTGGGACACGTCCACAGTGCGCTCACAGTGAAGCACTCGTCTTTTCCACACTCCTCTGTTTTCCTCTCCGTAGGGGAACGCTGCGTGTATAAACCACCACGTCTCATTCTGGCCAAATGTCATCGGGATTGATTTTTACAGCTGAATTACAATTCTAATCATCGGTGTAGAACGGCGTGTAAAGCCGCCGCCGGCCCCCGGGCTACGCTCCCAAATTGAACACGGCCTGAGAAATTGTATCGGCGGCAGGAACACGTTGTTTACTTCATGTCTTTAAATTGCATTTCTTCCGCTTTAATTTCCACACAATCCCCTTTTTCTGACTTTCCTCTCTCTATTTTTTTTTCCCAGCAGCCTCGGCGTATGCAAATGGCACGACCCGAGGCGCACTCGGGAAGCTTGGCGAACGACGCTTTCACCGCTCAAAATTGCGTCCAATCAGGCGGAGGCGCAGGAGTGTGACCGTGGTGTTGTACGAGAGGATGTATGATATTATAACTCAATATAGCCACATGTTTTTCCACATCAATAAACCAGAGCAAGAGTTTAGAGCAAGTGTACACACACACAGGAAGTACACGCAGGAAGTACACATGGGAAGTACAGGAAGCTCCCATCATGCGCTGATTTACAATCACTCGACGCTAAACCCGAAATAAAACCACTCATGTTAAAGTCTCATCAGTCTCACTCAGAGAAGGATGTGAAGGTGCTCCAAGATATGTACATGGACAGCGTTGGTGAGGTGAGGTGTGCTGTAGGTTTAAGGTGAAGGTGAGACTGCACCAGGGGTCTGCTCTTAGTCCCTTCCCGTTTGCGGTGGTGATGGACAGGTTGACGGATGAGGTGAGACAGGAGTCCCCATGGACTATGATGTTTGCAGATGATATTGTGATCAGTGGCGATAGTAGGGAGCAGGTTGAGAGGAGGGAGGCCCAAGAGGAGGTTTATGGACGTGGTGAGGGAGGACATGCAGGAGCTTTGAGTGACAAGGGAAGATGTGGTAGACAGAGTTAGATGGAGACAAATTGTCCGCTGTGGGAGTAGCAGATAGAAGAAGAAGAAGAAGAAGATGAATGAAGAAGAAGAAACTTTCATCATTAAAACCTATAAGCATTATAATTCTAGCAGAAATATTATATCGCAGATGAGACAAATGCTAGACAGAAAAAGAAAAATGTATGAAATAAATCATTAGTATGAAAATATAAAATATATATTAATGTTAAAATGAAAACAAGTAAAATGAAAAAGTAAACTCTAATAAACTTCTTAACACCTTTAACTCCTTAAAAAAAGAATAAATTTAAATAAACACAAATATAAATATTAGGAATTGCCCACTATGTTCCCCTGTCACCCCTAAAATGACATCATCATCGTTAGCTTACTTAACTAGCTGGTTCGCTCATGTCTACTAAAGTAATTTTAATATTATAATTTAATATCCAAAATATAATGTTACCACGACACCCACTACTTACTTCCCGCTCACATTAATTAATCTAGTGAGCTCGTTAGTGTGGCTGCAGCTGAAAATCTTCTTGGATGGGATCGGTCATGACATCACACCTACGAATATTAATATGTTTGTAAATGAATCTATTAATTAAAAAAAACTCTATTAAAAAACAACAAAAATGTGGTTTTATAACACCTAAAATACATTTTAAAACAGGTTTAAGTTAAAAAATACCATTTAGAATGATTTAAAAGATATATAAAATTATTTAAAAAATATACAAAAATGTCTTTAAAATAATACAATAACTTAAAATGTATATAAAATAAAAGTACTGCTTTTAATTATAAACAAAAAAAAACTGTTTTATAATGGCTTTAAAATATGTAAGATGTATAATTATTTTTGTTAAAAATATAAAATTATATGAAATTATTATTAAAAATTACCTTTAAATAATACAGTGACTTTAAAATTCTGACTTTATTATGTTTAAAATATTACTTGGTTAAGGTTAGGTTGCTTTTACTTTTTAAAAAAAAAGTAAAATATAGAAAGAAAAAACAAATAAGTTAATACACAGAATGTTAATAACCAACAGAAAACAGTGAATATTATAAATATTTATTATATAATTATTATAATTAGTAAAGTAAATATTATTCAATACAAAGAGATTTAAAAAGACAGTCTGTTTATGGATGCTGCAGTATTTATAATAAGCAAATTCAGGATAAAAGTATTAAAATCTATAAATAATGTAAAACTTTTCACATTAACAACGAATATTGATGTTTTATCAAATGAAAAAAAGTTTACAGTTTACTAACAACAACAAAACACACACGGTGATAATGTGAATTAAGTACAGTAGGTTATTCCGTATTCTATGTTTGATTTACACTGTGTTCCTCTTGTGTGACATTCCGACATCCCAGAATGCATCGCGGCCCCTCTTCCTAACCCTGAAGCCGAGATGGTTTATACAGTAACTCCCCGGCTCGTGAGTGCGGAATGTGAGAGGAGGGAAAGGGAAAGCTGTTACACTCGTCCGGTATCGACAGACTCGAGTGTTCGCTGAGTGGAAGCTGATTTCCTCCTGTGAGCGAGTCGAGATAAGAGCCACGCCGTCGCTGACCTCTGCCTCGTCTCTTACTTTAAGGTTATCCGACTCGAGTGGAAATGAAAACTACTTTTCAAATCTACTTTCACCTCGAGCGCATTCGCCCGGTTTAGTGTTTAGAGTATAATGTGTCCCAAATGCTAGTTACCTTTAACTGAGAGGGAAAACAACAACAAGCTCTCCTTCCCTTAATAAACTTTCTTTCCTACTGAGGTAGCACCTAGATTGCCCAAAATGCACTGTGAGGATAAAGGGCGCGACATTCATACAGTATAGAGCACAAGAAGTACGCAGCTAGCAAAGCGTAGGGCTAATCTCAGGATGTGCTAATCAGCAATTAACAGACTGGCTAGAGGACTTCTAGCAGGATTTCGTGTAAACACCGAAGTAAGTGTCTCTCTACCTCAACTGTTTACTGTATATCAGCTAGCTATCATGGAAGAATTAGCATTTAGGACACAGCCGTTACCTCCATTGGCATAATGTAAAACTGTATTCATGGTAGCCTACGAATAAAATGAAATGAGTTAATGTTTGTTAGTAGTAATTTATCTTTTTTTTTTTTTTTAAATATGAGAAATGAATCTATGAGAGAGTTTGAAAGCTGCTTTGCTAAGTCACCATTTCTAACACCTCCTTTGTTTTGCTAGTTGAAGTGTATTTAGGGATCCATGCTAATTTGTGTTTGGAGTATTAGCTAACTAGCGTCTTAGATATCAAGATATAGACTTATTAAAGTACAGTACTATAGTTTTTAGCTGTATGTCTCGAGGCACAGGGAGAGAATCCATGCTAGGCATTATTACATGACTCCCCAAGGCACCAGCACACGTCAGCACAGCTACAACACGCTAACCACGGACCGACGTAGCATCACAAAGTGACCTTCAGCTCATCCTTTAGCCTGCCATATCTTTCAGTGTCATGGCAAACGGACAGCAGCATGTGGAGACGCTCGGAGCGCAGCAGAAATTTGGCCGAGCATCTGCGCTGATGACGGCCGAATCAAAGCGAGGAGGAGAAAGGAAAAAAAAGTCTCGATCAGCTCGGGTTACTTCCCGGCGAGAAGAACAAAACCGCTGCTGTTATTCAGAGCTTGAGTGCGAACAAGTGTCGGTCCAGTCTGAGAAGCATCAGGGCGAAATGTCACACATTCACACACACTTACGCACAGGACCAACATGGCTGAAATATGCTAACGCCAGCTGGCTAGTCTGTTTTAGCTGTAAGAATCTTATCAGAGTTAAGCTAACTTAGTGTAGTGAAATGTGTAGCAGCTGTTAAAAAAAGTGCCGCAGCACAACTTTAACTTAGTTATGACCTTATTTTACTTAATGATTTATTTTTAAAAGTATATCTAATTAAGGATGATCTACCGGGATGATGCTAACCAGTTAAATCTCATGTTAGAGCACTATAGTGAATTAGCTAATGGTCCAATCACAGCTTCTCATTGGAACGCCAGCTAGTCTAGCTTATTCGTTTATCTTTCTCTTATTTATTTTATTCAGCATTTGAGTGTGAAGCTTTGGCGTATGCAGTATAAGCACCCAGCAGCGTCTGTGGTGTCATTGTGGGTGTTTCCCACCATTATGAAAAGTTATGACAAAAAAGTTAATATACGAAAAAATATATAAAATAAAAATATATACCAAGTAATTGCACACAAGAACACAGAAATGTACACTTATTAATATGTTTTAAACTGAAATACTGTTCATGGGCATGTTGTTCATTTCTAATTTTGTACAATAAATTATGTAACATATTATTATTATTATTATTATTATTATTATTATTATTATTATTATTATGTTAAGCTGAAGCTTTTAGGAATGTTTCAGTTCCATCAAGTTCCAGCTGGGGGAGCTCTAGTGATGTTCAATCATCTGGAGAGAGAGAAGGAAAGATGGAGAGCAAAAGAGAGAGACAAAGATAGTGACAGAGACTTGACTTTAAATAAAACTTAACTGGCACGCAGAGGGGGATAGAGAGAGAGAAAGAAAGAGAAAACGACAGATGGGGACAGTAAAAGAAGAAAAGAAAAGATAGAGAAATGGAGACGGATGAAGAGAGAGAGTGAGGTTTTTGTTTTCTGATCTCAGAGTCTGATCTTGTTTCCTGTAGTTGAATCGTTCTTATAAAAAAAAAAAACAAGAGGACTGTTTAACCGTGACACATCGCAAGTTCACTCGTTTGGAGAAGGGAGTCTCCAGTGTCAGAGCAGTAACTTCTGTCCTTTACACCACGCAGACATTCTACAAGCCGAAACCGATGACGTCTGGAACAAAGTGTGTTTTGTCAAAATCAGTCGACTTACAGCTGCATCTCTCAAACACCCGAATCTGTTCCTGTCCAACATGGCCGACGTATCGCCCCAGCTAGCAACAGCGGCTAATCATCTGTCGCGGACACCACCTGGTTTTGCTTATCATGAAGGGCTTCAGGTTGCAGCTCCACTCAACCCCGAACACCTGCTCCTCCTCAGAGCCTCGCCTCACGCTCATGAAAGGACGTTTTTGAGCAAACGCCGGCTTTTATACCTGATATCCGGCTTGATATTCCATATCTAAGTCTTTGATTTCCAGCCAAGCCGAACGCCGGGGTTTCAGACAGCCGGCAGAATGAATGTCCTTTGAGCGAACGGATAGAGTCTCCCTCTCTTGGCTTCCTGTGCTGAGAGAAAGACAGCTAGGCAGATAAAAGACACCAGGTGGACGTGGCTTCAAACAACATAAATTCAGGAGGCTAGTTAAAAACTAGCGGCAAGAATGAATTACATCATCAAATTTTAGGATACTCGTTACAAAAAAACAAGTCTTTAGGAGTGCATTCCGTAAGAAAATATCTTACAGAAATTCATGGAATAGTCACGAAACCGGAAACAGCGGTTATTAGTTTCTAGAACAGACGACAAATGACAAAATCAGAGCC
This sequence comes from Leiocassis micropogon, assembly GCA_028565275.1. Classification (NCBI taxonomy): domain Eukaryota; kingdom Metazoa; phylum Chordata; class Actinopteri; order Siluriformes; family Bagridae; genus Leiocassis; species Leiocassis micropogon. The sequence goes on along the minus strand of JAOVVA010000048.1, from coordinate 3,482,263 downwards.
TCGGGCGTTGTGTAGCGCTGCATCGTTTCAAAATTGAAAGCTTGATTATTAAAGTATTGATTTTTACTGAAACAGGTTTTTTATTTTTGTGGTTGTTTTTGTTCATCGTCTTGCCTTAGGGGATTTTTTTAATGTTTACAATTTTACAAAAATGATCAACAAACAAACAATTGAAAAATTGTATTGTTTGGTGAGAAGGGGTTGGGGGCGTGTTTTTTTTTAAGGGGAACTTTCAGGGGAGGATCAAAGTTATGGCACAATTGCTGATTGCACCTTTAATTAAGCAAAAAAAGTTTTATCCATATTATATATTAAATATTTGTAATTATTATTTTTAAATCATTATTAGTAAAATAGAAAAGCTGATTAATTTATTTATTCTAGTGGAATAACAAACTTTAGTGGTTTGGAAATCCTTACATTTAAAAAGTTCACAAATAAAATGATTAAAAAGCAAAAAAAAATTGAAAGAAACTTTTTAGATTCTATTAGATTTGCGTACTTATCCAGAAGCTTCTTTAGGCGAGTAAGAGCTTGCAAACAAGTGTTTTCATGAATAATGCATAAAGGTTCTTGATTTCGGAGCAGCGCTAGAAAACATTATTAAATAAACCACGATGTGGGACCGTGACCATGTGTGAAAAGATGACAGCGCTAAAACAAAGCTAGCCGCTAATCCCATGTAAGTGCGTGTGAGTCAGCGCACTACTCAGGAAACTTGTTGTAATTTGGATGTTTTTGTGGCCGGCGCGGTGACACGCTACAGGACCGGCCTGCATATCTCTGTTTAGGGTCAGGGGCGAGGAAAATGAAGACGCTACACCCTGTTTGGTGTACGATACGCCGTAACGATATTAATTTTTCTGGCTGTTGGCATTGATGCATGTGTAGCAAGAGATACGTAATGCATATGTAACCTGAAGGCCTTTAAATAAACATGTAGCTCTTTATCTGCATTCGCAGGTTGGTAAGATCCATCAATGTTCTCGAAGCAGGACCTCGTAGAACACACACACACACACTTGCACTTATACACACGCCCCGTGAATATCATCTCCACTTCACACTTCACTGATATCATCTTGAATTATTTTCATGGAATTTCCTCTTAAATTTTTTTTTTTAAAGATGAGTAGGATAAGAAGAAAAAAGGGGCTTCCCTCATCCCTGGGCCGAAGATAACTAGGATTTATTAATGACCTGCCACTGGACGAGGGGTAATTAACGTCTTCCTCCCGCTTTCCTGGACAAATTTTGTTGATTGTCTGATAAGCGCGGGACACGGGCGAGCGAAAGCGGGACGAAAGAGAAGATGGCTATCAGGCCTGGCTATTGGATTTGTTCAGGAACAGCGTCTGTATCAGCGCTCCTCACCTGTGCGTAGTTAATTACCGTACGGCATGCAGATGGACGTGCCTCATCCGTTTCCATTTGACGATAGGATTTTAAGTGTGTTTCGCATAAAGGCGCGAACCTCGTTAGCTACAAGCTGGGTTTAATGGATCGCCGTTATTACAGCTGCAAACCGATTGAGTCAGGATCTGCATTTTGTTGGATCGTATCCCTGGAGACCATCAATAACAAACATCTTCCAGGTGTCGAAGAGCAGGTGTCCAGAGTCCTGGATTCTGATTGGTCAGAAGGCGTTGATGAAGTTTCTAGAGCAGCAGCTCTGATAGGAGTGCAGCCTCAAATCGGAGCAGGTTACCATACAGTGACACCAATAGGCGTTAAAAAGGTTTAAGATGTTTGTGGAACATCATGTATGAAAGGAGTCTCCAGTGTCATTTCATGACATTTCCTGGACAGCCGAGTTTACGCTTTTTTGAAGGTCCTCTCCGACACGACAAGCAGAGCTTGATTTTTGTCTTAATTGTCTTCAATTCACGAAAGAATTTTTAAAAGGTAGTTAGTGACAGAACATTTTTATATTTAACATAAAATCAATAATAATATCATGTAACAATAAATGGGTTAAAAAAAAACTGGTAAATTGCTTTGATTAGCGTTCATAATAAAATGATATCAGGCTTTTATAACTGTATTAAAGGTCCCATATGTGACTTTCAACACCAGCTCCAGCATAGCGCCCCAGGCTCCCTTTCACTCCTCCTCCTTATATGGAGGGCTTCTTATATGATGTCACTATGGTGGGAAAATCTAATTGTCTTGTTTTAAACCCAGATCAATACAAAAGTAGAACTGGGGGAAAATAAACACTCGCAAAAAAAAAAAAAAAAAAAACCCACAAATACAGTAAATGTATATATAACCATAAATTGTATCATATATCAGAAAACTGTATCTGAGTCGTAACACGATACAATATTTTGGTCATATCGCCTGACTCACTTAACATCATTAAATCAACATAATTAAAATAGTACTTTTATTTTCAAATAATCTAAATTTAAACTACATCATGAATACTTCAAACAGACCTCCTGTGGTAGATAGAGCCGAACACTGAGTATGAAATATGAATTGGCGTTTGTAATGGGCCTTTGTGTTGCGCGCTGCTGGGACGGCGTTGTTCCTCGGCGGGGAAAGTAAACCAAACCGCTGGGGACAGAGGAAATACATTTCATCCGACACTGTCAGTGTAATTATCTTCCTTCCTTATTATATTTTATTCAACATCGACGTGATGCTCAGTGAGGTGGCGATGTCATCCACGGCAGGGATGCCATATTATAAGTGTGTGTGTGTGTGTGTGTGTGTGTGTGTGCGTGTGTTTGTGTGGATCGTGCATCAATTTAAAGAAGAAAAAACAGGTAGAAAACATGGATGACTTTGTATAAAACAAACTAAGTACAAGAAAGACACTCGTCCTAGCATGTGTACTGTGATTGAAACATCTGAGCTAAAGAAAAGCCCCATGACTTCCCAGCTGATTTCTGATTGGTCAGAAAGTTTGGATTAATTTATCCACAGTATAACAGCCGGAAATTGCAGGCTTACGTTAACTTTAATGCACTCCTTCTAATATGCTCTTGTTTCTAGAGCAACAGCTCACTCTGAAAGCGTTTAGGCATGTAAATGTGGTTAAGACGTTCTTCTGAAGTTCAAGCCGAGGATCATAAAGTTGATCATCTCTAGGGTTTACAGATGAATGGTCTGAAAAAGATAATATCCAATGAGGGCAGAAAATGCCTGGTTGATGCCAGAGGTCAACAAAGGCAACTGGAACTCAAATAACTGTTTAATTATAATGCTGCATTTAATGATAAATGTTGAAGAGCGTTTGTTTACATTCATTGTAAAGTGTCCTTGAGCTCTGGAAAGGCGCTATATAAATAAAAATTATTATTATTATTATTATTATTGTCTCTGAACACACAACACGTCAAACCTTGAAGCAGATGTGCTACAGCAGCAGAAGACCACACCGGGTACCACTCCTCTCATGTGCTCGCCCAAATTAGACCACAGAAGATTAGAAAAAAATGTTGCCTGGTCTGATGAGTCTCGAATTTCTGCTGCAACATTCTTAGACAACATGAAAGCATGGATCCATCCTGTCACGTACTGAATAAGCGGTTCAGGCTGCTGGTGGTGGTGTAATGGTGTGGAGGAGATTTTATTGGTACACTTTGGGCCCAATAGTACCAATTGAGCACGGTTTAAATGTCGCAGCCTCCCTGAGTATTGTTGCTGACCGTGTCCATCCCTTTAGGAGCACAGGATAACGCACCATGTCACAAAGCTAGAATCATCTCAAGCACCTTTGGGAGATTTACATCATGGATGTGCAGCCAATAAAAATCTGCATGAAGCTCTCATTTAATGTTTCGAGCATCTTAATAAATCTAAGCCTCAAAGAATTAAGGCAGTTACTGAAGGCATACGTGCATATATACCAACACCCACACACACACACACACACACACACACACATACCTCAGGTAAAATTTTGTTGTGTACTGTGAGATCTGAGACTGACCCCATTTAAAAGAGGCCAAGCAGTGTGTGTGTGTGTGTGTGTGTGTGTGTGTGTGTGCTCAAATACGGTAGGTGCTGTCAGTCTTCAGGCTGGTCTCCTCCTTCTTACACACACACACACACACACACACAGCCCCCAGCTTAAACACAAATCGACCCTGACCCTGACAGACAGGAGTGAAAGCAGGGCGATGCTACGGCTAACGTTTATCGCGTTACTCCTCTTCTGCAGCACACGTTGTTCAGTCTCTCACACACTCTCCCGCGCTCTCACACACTCACACACACATGCTGTCAGGACCTCTTACAGCCTCTTTCATCATTTGACAAGGATCAGATTGGGCCCGGGCTGGAGAATGCTGCTCGTTCTTGAGTGAGGCCGCGCTGGAGGTTATCAGCGCAAAACTGCAGCGCAAATCGGCTTTTATCGGAAAACGCTTTGATTCTCGGACGTCGCCGAGCTCAACAATCCAGCACAATGTTTTTTTCCCCCCTCATCCTTCCGTAGAAAAAATGGTTTTCCAGCCAATATTTTGATGGTTAGCTTGTTAACTTTAACCCATACATAATAATAATAATAATAAAAAGAACTAGCTCAATATTAGCTATAGTATGTTGCCTATCATATTTAAATATCATAATGTTAACAAATGTATGCTAGATGTTATTCATCATTATTGCTACAGTAACATATTTGCCAATTTGTCAGCATGGTTGAGCTTGTATAACGTTAACCAGCCCTCACACTCTTTTTTTTTTGTTTACCTCACAGTGTGCTAAAGGTTTTATGCAAACTGGAAAAATCCATCTAGCTTGCTAGCAGTCATTTAAGTAGCTAGCAATATTAGCCACAATGTGATGATATTTTATCATCACAATGCTGAATGGACTAAATGGATAGCATGCTAAATAGCTACAGAAGTTAAAGAATGTGTGTTTGTTGTTGTTTTTTCCCCTCATAACATACTGAACCAGAACAAGCTAAACATTTTATGTGAAAGGAAAAAAAAGTAAACATTTATTTTAATTCCCATGTATTTTCCCTTAAATATTGTAAATGCAGATAATCCGCTCCAGCCACCCAAAAATCTTACCAATATGACCAATTTTTAACACTAGAATCATATTTTTGCATGTAAAAACAATCAAAACATGTAAAAAAGACATGTAAATGTTGTAAAATGCTTCGTATACCATGGCAAATTTGAGTTCTTAAGGCAACAATTCGTGAGGCAGGGCGTTCGTATACCACTGTACCAGCTAGCAAAACTAGCCTTCTTCCTCTTCTCTCATTTGAGGACGTTTGAGTAAATAACACTCACAGAAAGTCTGGGGAAAAGTCAGGATTGATAGCTACAAAGTGACTTACTATTATCAGAGTTTGTTCATCTCTACGTACTGACGTATACAACACACCAGAAGAATTTCTTCGGATTGAAAAAAAAAAAAAAAAAGATAAAAGTTTTAGCATGCTGTAATCACTACACACTAGAACATAAGTTCAAAGTCTTACAGAATTTATACAACAGCGTGATTCTGGGCGCATCTGCATGTGCATGAATAAATGATTAAAGACGATACCGATCAGAGTTAATTATTTCCATTGTTAATTTTTCATCGCTTTTATCCGAGACGGAGAAAACGCATTAGCTGCTCGGTGTCTGCTAAATCTTTCATGGCAAGCTGTTCCACAGGAAAACAAAACAAGCGTCTGGAAGAAAACAATGTGGAAAGATGTCGAAGGTGTTTCTGAACTCCTGGGTCATGTGACCTGAAGAACGCAGAGCCTACTAACAATAAACAAACAAAAGCTTGGGTTTGTTTTCCTGCATTTCTATGCTAAATTTTTTCTTTCACTTGTGAATTTAGAATGCTCGTTGGAAGCCTAATGAACAGAAAGGATTTCCATAAAGAACCTTTGAAAAACCGTGTGCCAAGACAGTTTACCTAACTGTTCCCTCTATTGTAACGGTGACACCATGACCAAAGCCACGCCTCCTTCCATATGTTAAGGACACAAAAGCCACAACTCCTTTACTGAAAGCAGGCCTTCTAAATATTATCCAGTTCTATTTAACTGTCATTATTTTTCTAGTGTAAATTATTCTTATTAATAAGAGAGCAGTGTAACTGTATGAGGTCGTGAAACACTCCCGTCTCTGTCTCACTTCCTGATGTATTTTGCATGACCTTTCATACTGAAACATTGTCGAGCATTAATCAGGCCAGACAAGTGTTCTGCATATTAATGTCATTCATTTCAGCTGCCTGAGCTGATTGGGTTAAAATCAGCTCGTTTAACAGCACCAACATGTCACCACCCTACAAGTAATTAGCATTTTTCGGGGGCGCGTTTTAGCGATGAGGTTTCCCGCAATCAACAATAAAGCTCTTAATGAAGCGTGCCGACTCGCTGTGTGACACTTTCATCCAAAATTCATTCGTTACTTGTTTTATTCATTCTGAGAAGTTGAAAACGGCGGGACGCTGGAGCCTGTGGTTTTAGGCGAGATCTGCCTCGGGTGTGGGAGATAAACAGGAAGACGGCTAACTGTACTAATCTTGCTAAACTGTAACCCTGGGTAATAAAACCAGTACTTGATGCTAAATAACACATCGAGACATCATCTCCACTGAAATGTACAAGTACAGTGACCACACCCCTGTCACTGATGCACACATGCCACCCCTCCTTTACTGACACTAAAATACAAAGGCCACATCTCCGTCACTGTAACAGTCACAGAGGCCACGCCTTCTTAATTGTAACAGACACAAATGCCACACCTCTGTCATTGTAACATGCACAAATCCCATGCCTGAAGTCATTTAAAGGCCACGCCACCTTCAGTATCCCTAGATTATTAAAAGGCCACGCCTACTTTGTTGTTCCTAAATAATTAAAAGGCCATACCTCCTTCGTTGTCCCTAAGACATAAAAGACCACGCCTCCTTTGTTGTCCCTAAGGCATTAAAAGACCACGCCTCCTTCGTTGTCCCTAAGACATAAAAGACCACGCCTCCTTTGTTGTCCATAAAGCATTAAAAGGCCACATCTCCTTTGTTGTCCTTAAGGCATTAAAAGGCCACAACTCCTTGGTTGTCATTACATCATTAAAAGGTCACGCCTCCTTCGTTGTCCCTAAAGCATTAAAAGACCACGCCATCTTTGTGGTCCCAAAGTCATTAAAAAGCCACACCTCCTTCGTTGTTTCAAAGGCATTAAAAACCCACAGCTCCTTGGTTGTTTCCACACCATTAAAAGGCTACGCCTCCTTCATTATCCCTAAGGCATTAAAAGACCATGCCTCCATCGATGTCCCTAAGACATTAAAAGACCACGCTTCCTTTGTTGTCCCTAAGACATTAAAAGACCACGCTTCCTTCATTGTCCCTAAGGCATTAAAGGACACATCTCCTTCGATGTTCCTAGGCCATTAAAAGGCCACACCTCGTAAAGCATTAAAAGCCCACGCCTCCTTTGTTGTCCCTAAGACATAAAATGACTATGTCTCTTTCGTTGTCCCTAAGATATTAAAAGGCCACGCCTCCTTGGTTGTCCCTAAGACATTAAAAAGCCACACCTCCTTGCATGTTGCTACATCAATAATAGACCACGCCTCCTTCATTGTCCCTAAGGCATTAAAAGACCACGCCTCCTTCGATGTCCCTAAGACATGAAAAGATCACGCCTCCTTCGTTGTCCCAAAGTCATTAAAAGGCTACGCCTCCTTGGTTGTCCCTAAGACATTAAAAGACCAAGCCTCCCTTGTTGTCCCTAAGACATAAAAAGACCAAGCCTCCCTTGTTGTCCTTAAGACATAAAAAGACCAAGCCTCCCTTGTTGTCCCTAAGACATTAAAAGACCACGCCTCCTTCATTGTCCCTAAGGCATTAAAAGGCCACCCCCCTTGGTTGTCCCTACATCATTAAAAGGCCACTCCTCCTTCAATGTCCCTAGGCCATTAAAAGGCCACACCTCCTTCACTGTCTCTAAAGCATTAAAAGGCCTCACGCTCTACACTGTGACAGCCCCAAAGGTTACACCTCCATTATTTAAACACAAGAAATTGTCACACAAGTTTGTCTTCTAAGTGATAAATCATTTGAATCTGTTCATTTAAATTATTAATTCAGATTTGTTCACAGTTGTGTTCAGCCTGAGGACAAAAACTTTTTTTTAACGTTATTTTTATTCACCAGCTTATAAAAATCGAAACACTGGTCCCAGATCAGTGCTTTGCTTCGGCTGCTCTTCTGAACCGTGCCATTTTTGATAATAAACCAAAACCAGAAAGCGAACATCACACCGTCACGGCCTGGCGCGTCCCCTCGTGACCTATTACCCTCTTCTCTCCGCGATTAAAGACTGGATCTTTTTTAAATACCATTTGAATAATTCATTGATTTTTTAAAAGTAGGCCAGGCGAGGATGAAATGTATTCGAGATGAAAAAAAAAAAAAACCTCACAAGTCGGCGTGCATGTAACTCTTTCCACTTCCCGGATATTAACTCTTACTGAAAATGAATATTTCATTTTTGGAAGGGCCAAGGCTTCACAGGAGAATGACTCCATGTACATTTACATTAATTTTTTTTTTTTGGAGGGGGGGAGTTTCCGCAACTAGGCCCCCGGAGGTCACGTCGCACCTCGTGTCGGACTGACAGGTCTTTTTAAACTGGTTGTCAGTCGAAAACGGCCGAGCGGAAATTTCTGCCGTATTTTTTTTCCCCCTTCTTTCTTGATTGGTTGCCTTGATGTGTGTTAGTGTAACCTGGAAGGTTAGGGAGGGTGTCACTCAGCCCGGGACTGTCTTACTGTAAAATGTTGCGTGTCTGTCCACGGTGGGCGCACGCACTCAGGGTTTGTGGCTGTCAAGTTGATTTTATCCTCCTTTAGTTACCCAACACGCTGACAAGCAGTCTGTCAGGTGTTTGTCTTCGGCCCGTACTGTCGCTGTGTCTGAAAAGTGAGAATTATTCGCATTAGCGCCAACTTTTTCCCCCTCTCTCGCTCTCTCCGGATCCGTGGCCGTCTAATTTGCCGGCGCTCTCCTGTCTCTGTGACAGCGGCTTGTCACAAGAGCTGCAGGTTTTTTCGCCGAGTTTTGAACGAAGACAGCGAGAGAGAGACAGAGAGAGTCTACTTTTTCCTTTGCCTCACCTCGCCTACTCCATTTGCATTCGGTTTCATCACCTCGTCGTGTTTTTTTTCCCCTCTGAGGGGAATTTTTTTTTCTTCCCGAAATCTGACTTTTATTGTCAAAGTCATGGACATGCTTCAGGAATCTCAGCTCAGTCTGAGGAAAAAGTAAAGATTCTCCAAAAATAATTGATGGTTTTGTTTCAGTGCGAATTTGAGAAGCCCATGTGGAAACCAATCATTTGTTACTTCCTGGATGTCTTTTTTTTTTTTTTTTTTACTTTATTTTAAACTATGTTACCTGGAGCCTTGTTGATTTAAAATCAGAAAGTCCCCAAAATCAACTGCTTAGAAAAAACATATACTTCACACGTGTGACTCAGGATACTTTGTGCAGAAACAAGAATATGATGTAATTCCATTCCCAGGCGAACACAACAGACACCATTTGCATTTTTTTGGTGCTCATAAAATAAGAGGTGCCAATACTAATTGCACAAGTTTCCTTATGGCCATCTGCTTGTCAACTTGTCATGTTTATTTAAAAAAATCTGTGAAATATTAAACAAATTAAACCTAGCAGATAAACAATGTGAGGAAGACATCGTCCAAACAGCATGCTAAGCCATGCAGTCGCTAGCACGTAGCGATCTCAGCTGGCTAACTTGGTCTTTCTGTGAGAGTTCTAGAAATCCGGCAGCTTTATCTCCGCTAGAACACTGCACAGAGTTCCACATCACACCCGAGCATCTCACGGTTCAACAGCTACGGCACAGCTCGTCATACACACCTGACAAGAGGAGCACGGCTAATCTCGGCTTTCTTACAGACAGCAACCTTTAGGCTTCTCCGGCACGGAGATATCACAGGCGGGAAAAAAATGTCAACGTGTCAAATCCTGAAGTCTTTGAGAAGGTGAATCTGCTTTTACGAGGTTGAGAGTGAAAACTCGCTTCTCAGCCATGATGGATTAATTGGAGTAAATCAATGTGAAAATAACTGCGGCTCGGCTTGGCCGCTAGTGCAACTAGGAAGTAAAAAAAAAAAAAAAAACACTGGCAACTTCGCCAGCTATCGATGCTAACAGGACTAACAAAAAAAAAAATGTTTTTGCATGAATGAATATTATTTACCATCACATTCAGGATTGTGTAAAACGCACACGGCATTTTAGCTGTTCAAAAGGTACGAATGCTACCTTCATCACTCATGACTCTTTTATTAATTCTTGACAGCCATCAACTTCCTGCAAAATCTACTAACATTACCACAAACTTTCTACTTCCAAAACATCTACTTTTGTTAAATTCCACCTTCTAAAAATGCTTAATTAAAATCCACTTTCTTAAAAATATGACTTCCAATAAAATACACTTTTAAAAAACGTACTTCCATTGAAATTCACATCCATTAAAATCCACTTTCTAAAAAAAAAAAATCTACTTCCTGTAAAATCCACTTCCCAAAACTTCACTTTCTGAAAAATTCACTTCTAATAAAATCCACCAATTCAACTTCCTAAAAAATATTTTCTATAAAATCAGTTTTCTTTAAAAAAAAAAAAATCCATTAAACATTAACATTTAAATCCACTCCCTGAAAATCCACTTCCATTAATACCCACTTTTAAAAATATACTTCCATTAAAATTAACGCTCTGCAAAATCCACTTCCATAAAAGTTCACACCTGCAAAACCTACTTCCATTAAAATCCACTTCCCAAAAAAATTATCCAGCTCCATCAAAATCCAGTTCCATCAAAATCCACTTCCAATAAAATCCACCTCCTAAAAATACTTTCAATAAAATCCATTTTCTTAAAAAAAAAAATCCACTTCCAATAAAATCCACCAATTCAACTTCCTAAAAAATATTTTCTATAAAATCAGTTTTCTTTAAAAAAAAAAAATCCATTAAACATTAACATTTAAATCCACTCCCTGAAAATCCACTTCCATTAATACCCACTTTTAAAAATATACTTCCATTAAAATTAACGCTCTGCAAAATCCACTTCCATAAAAGTTCACATCTGCAAAATCTACTTCCATTAAAATCCACTTCCCAAAAAAATTATCCACCTCCTAAAAATACTTTCAATAAAATCCATTTTCTTAAAAAAAAAATCCACTTCCAATAAAATTCACTTTGTGCAAAATCCACTTTGAAAAATCCAGTTCCATTAAAATTCACTCCTGCAAAATCTACTTCCCTTAAAATCCACTTTACAACACAACTGCTTGCTGAAAAAAACCCTTCCTAAAAATATTTTCATTTAAATCCACTCTCTGAAATACCTACTTCCATTAGAATCCACTTCCTAGAAATAAATCTATGTTGATAAAAAGCACTTCCTACAAAAAAAACCTATTTCCTGCAAAATTGACTTCCATTAAAATCCACTTCCAGCTAAATCTACTTCCATTAAAATCCACATACTTCATTAAAATGCTAGTTGGATGCCACTGATTAAGAGAAAGTTCCTAAGAGCCCTGATGCATATTTAACGCAGATCGCTCGACTGCTCTTTAATTGGTTTGGACATCAGCTGTTTAAAACTTTAAAGGAGCACAAAAGCATCTCTTTTTCTCTTCTGTTCTTCTCGAAGGCCTTTAATAGTGCAGATACCCTTTTCTCTGAGCCGGGGCCTGCCAAAACCGACAAGCAGGAGGTCGCGACCTTTGGCATTCGCTCTGCAAGTGTAACGAGAGCGAGGGAGAGGGAGGAATAAGGAGACTTCTCATGAATATTGTAATGGCCTTTCTCCACACGTTCAGGGATACGACGACATGACATAAGCATACGGAGCGTCCCGGCCCCGAGGATCCGGGGACGATGAAGCTGAAGGCTCGAGGAGGAGAAAAAGGAGGAGGGCGCTGAGGGAAAATGGCCCGAGCAGGCTCTCATTAACCCTGCTGAGTGTTTAGGAAGTGACAGGAAGTGAAGGAGACGGACGTTTAATTGCCCATCGCGATATTCAAAAGGAAGGGAACAGCTGTTAGGCGTGACATAATGAGGCTGGATTTGAATGTCAAGAGCCACAGCTGGGCAGTGAAGGGTTAAGAGTGGGAACGAACGGCTCAAAATCGTTTCAGTTGGCCAGGTGAGGTCTCAGTTATCAGGAAATAAGACACTGTGGAAAATAAAGGAGGAAAGAAATTCGGTGCACAGACACAGTCTGAAACACACACAAGGTACATTATTTCGGTGGAGGAGAAACGGGTTCTTCGGGCTTCGATAAGGTTAACAGTTTAAACTTTCTACAAGGGTTTTACCTGTAACTTTTCTGAAAAGGAAATTGTTGTGTGTGTTTGGTTCCCTCAAAGCAAATCGACTTCCTGGAAACCTGACTAACAGATTTAATCCCAAATCTTCATCCAGCCTTAATCTACTCTTTATCTTAATCACTTCCAGCATCTTTCTCCTCCAGCCGAGGGAACCGTTTCATCCCAAATCTGCACAAGCGCTGTGATCACATGACCTTAGTGGGCTCGGTTCCTCGGTTCCTCTGTGCCAGGCTCAGGAAGTCTTTCCACGTCAAACACACATCCCGAGCGTTATCGCGTGCTGCCACGCTCCCTGAGCAAAGTTTAAGCCGATGCCACGATAATCTGTACAGAGCGCGAGTGATAATTCATCAGCGCAATTAAAAAGCTGTGTTTACATGCTGGACGTGGAATATAAACAGCTTAACACAGTGATGTGGGCCATGTGGAATTGTGTGTGTGTGTGTAGATGAATCCAGGCTGCACAATACATTCCCTCTGATGGAATTTAGAAAATTGGCTCTATTATTCGAGCACAAAGCTAGAGAGAAAAAAAACAAAACAATCAGAGGACATTGAGGTAACAAAGACGGCCATGCTACAGTAGCTGACTTTCCCCTCGTGCTTATATCCAGGTTACTTTTCCAAAAGTGACTATATTCAGGCTGCAAATCCATAAACTGAGCATCGGAATTCTCCAGAAGATACTGTAATCTACAGGACACACACACACACACACACACACACACACACACACAATTAGTGGGTTTATACGATGCAGTGATGCAAACTAACAAATTTGTGTCTAAAATCCTAAGAATAAGCTTTCTCATTCAGAAGTGTCCTGAAATCCAAAATAGACGGATGTCTACAGTTCAGAGCTCTGATTATTGAGCTAACGGGATTTTGTTTGCTTTAGTCACAGAAACTACAGTCGTTTTCTAACCCATGTTACCCAACCAATTAACCATACCATTAGCAAACAGGCGGCTTTACCAAACAGAAAAAAAACAACTTTTCACTTTAGTTTGTAGCATACCTAGACAGCTTTTATTATTAATATTATTATTATTATTATTATTATTATTATTATTTAGGAGCCAGCACAAAATTGTGTATGAAAAATTTCTTTAGAAGTCCATAGTATTTATCAGCTTTTGGGCTGATTTTCATATGCACATTTGTTAGAGACTTTATGGGAAATCTGCTACTTTCTGGAATTATGCTAGTTGGCTACGGCATGTTGAAAATCATTGCACACGTTAGTGTGTTAATTTTTCTATTTTATTGTATTTTTAACACCACGCCTGTATTCAGACTACCTGGGGTTAAACTAGCATCAGAACCTAACCTTTGTAACTAGTTTACCTAACTTCGAGGGATGTTCAAGTCAAAGTGGGACTTCTGCAGAATAAAAGAACACAATTATGAGAGAAAAAAAACTCATAACTTGAGTTTTTCACTTTATTTTTTATTTTATTCATCAATATGCTACACTGTCCCTGCTACACTAATACACGTACAGTATCCCAGTGTTTCACTAGTGCTTGGAAACCATTAAGGTAGAATGTTTTCTCAGTACGCCGGAGCCATGATCGGCCTGCCTGCTTCACGTCTGAAACGCTGGCTTCCCAGGAACTCCTTTAATACCTTTTCCAAACATGAATGAAACGACTTGGAGCGTGGTCAGTCCTGTACTGGGGGATGTGGCACTAACTCCCAGCTGAGGTTCCTGTAATGTGCAAGTGGTGCTGGTGAATGATTGTGTGTAAAGTTCACACAGACAGATGCGTCTCTTCTGCTAGTCCGCAAAGTCTATTTTTAAGGATCACTGCAGTGGGCTCTGGGCCACCTCCGCCAGGATCATCATCCAGCCCTAACAAAGAGATGGGTGGGAAATGAGTACAACTAAATTAGGGAGAAAATCAGGGGAAAATTTTGGGGAAAAAAATGTATCCATACATGCATATTATTTACTAGATGTGCCATTGATTTCATTCGCTTGGAATTTAATTGCACACTATAAGCACGTATAAAAAAAAAAAAAGCGCAATATGTTGATTTTTTTTTACTGATATAAGGGCGTTTTCCATTTAAATTTTATAGTAGCATATCTTCTCTTCCCATGTGCTGATTGTGCTGAAACAAAGCCTATATGTTACCTCAACCTTAAAGGCCAAATACTCCTGTGAAAACCCCATTAAAATTTGTTCAGTATTTTTTTCGCATGATGCGTGCATAAGCAAACAGACAAACAGACAGTTTGTAAAAATTCCCCAAAAAAACATCTTAATGTGTTCTCATCTCACGTCCCCCTAAAAATATTTTCTTCTCAAATATCTTCAATGTATAGACACACCAACTTTACAGTTTTATTAGATTATTTTTTAATGTATAACATAATAGTAATATGAGTAGTTGTTACTGTATTTATGGTAGCCCTGCTACTCTAAGGGTTACGGTAGTTTGCCACTCCATGAGATCATGATCACTATTGTTAGCATGGAAATGAAACACTTTATTTCACTGCAAAAAAATACATGTTAGGAAGTAAAAATATCTGGAATACAGTAAAATCAACACTTACTTAAAATAACATTACAACAAATCAATTATAAGATTATGAAACTTATTTCAAATCAAATTTTACTAAAATTGTAAGCAAAAAAAAAATCTTTTTCTGTTGGCAGATAATGTGGGTATATACTTACTAAAAGTGAAAATATGAAATATACATACAGTACAGGCCAAAAGTTTGAACACACCTTCACTCATTCAGGGTGTTTTCTTTATTTTCATGACCATT
>JAOVVA010000048.1:3448977-3467004 GCA_028565275.1 Leiocassis micropogon | reverse complement strand
GAAAATAAAGAAAACACATTGACAGATAGATGAGAAGGTGTGTCCAAACTTTTGGCCTGTACTGTATATATATATATTGGAAACTCATTTCTTGAAAGAAGCAAAATTTTCTTCCAACAGAACAAAAACAAACAAACCATTTTAGTAACATTTGACTAGAAATAAAGTTAATAATTTTATATGTGGTTTATTGTAAAATTATTATAAGTAGATTTGGGTAGATTCAGGAATATTTCACTTGCTAAGATTTTTTACCTTGTAGATTTAGCTTTTTTCTCAAAAGTGAAAGAAATCATTTATTGTTGCACAGAGTATGTGTGTGTGTGTGTGTGTGTGGACGAGACTTTACGCACAGGGCTATCTAATGTTACGTGACATGTTGTGAATCTGTAGCAGTGCTTTACGCTGGCACCTGTTCTTCATCGCTGCTTTTATCTGCAGCTGTCCTCACTTTGTCTTCTTTCCTCTCCTTTTTGTTTTTCTCCCATGTCCGAGATCCACAACACCGTTTTTTTGGATTAAGGAATCCAGGAGAAAAAACAAAATACAACAGCAACAAATATAAACACGTATCGCGGTGCCATGTAACTCGAGTCTGTGACATGCTGTCAGGAGCTCTGTTCTCTCACAACCCTGAAAACTTTTTCCCCCTCAGTAGGGAGCGAGATGATGAACGCTGACAGGTAGCCGCTCCATCCTGCCGTTTCCGTGCCAGGCCGAGCCAAGCCGAGCCGTCATGCCAGGCTGCCCGCGCCCTACAACACGCTCGCGTGTAGCTTGTAGCTCAGGTCCCATCAGGAGGCTTCAGTGGTTCACTCGGCCGGACCGGTCACACTCGGCAGCCTGAGGGGTGTCGGACGCTCCTCTGGGTAACTAGCACGAACACACTTCTTCATTCCGCCTTCCTGAAATTTATAATGCTGGAACCAGAAGCTGAGTGTACCTCGGTGGACGCGACGGTACTGGATGTGGGGGCACGATGATACACCTATACATATCATCATAAACTGTGTCAGAATACACGTTTATGAGATTATTATTATTTTTTTAATAATTAAAACTAAAAGCAAAGAATTTTATTTCAATTTATCTGTTTACATTGTTACATTTTTTTTTTTTCTCATTTCATTGTTATTTTTTTTCCTGTGTAAAAATATTATATTTTTTATGTTTAAAAAACATGGAGTGGGGGCATGATAATATATATTCTTATCATCATAAACTGTTGTAGAATACACTTTTATGAGATTAATTTTTTTGCCGTTAAAAAAAAAAAAAAAAATCTAAAAGCAAAAACCCCACTTTTTTTTCTAAATAAATATGTTTTTAATTATGCAAACTATATCTGTTCTCCTGAACATTATGTTAAAGTGTTACTACGGTTTTGCTAAATTGCAATTTGTTAGCAAGCCTTAACTTTTATTGTGCGTCATAAAAACATTTTTGAAAATCGTAATGCGTTATTCTCTCAGATCGAACATCCCTACAAGACAGTTAATAAATTTTTTTTTATAAGAAAAGTAAACACTGGGGCAAAATGTTATGGGTGACAATACTTAATTATTATTATTAGCACCTTTGCTTTCATTTTAGTCAGTAAACCTGCACACATATTGCTTAAATTTCTGCAACATTTTCTCGCCGTTTTAGCGGCTTGAGCTCCCGTATCATCAAAGCGAGGGGCCAAAAATCTGAAAAGATACGGCTCAAGTGTGAAGACTAGCACCGCAGTGACTACTTCAAAAAAGAAAATTTGGAACAATTTTAATTTGGATTAGCAAATTAAATGAAATGTAACTTTAGCAGGTAGGCCTTAAATTGCGCTAGCTAACATTTGATAATTAAAACAATGTTATCATGTAATAAGCTAGTAAGGTAGCTCTTTTAAGAAACCTGTTTATTTACAGTATAATAAACCTGACATTCTATGCTACTTTTACTTAAAAAAAAAAAGTTAAAATAAAAGTCTGTAGGATGTTTTTTTTTTTTTTATTTATGCGTTGATCATGCAATTTCAACATTAAAATTACATTTAGAAAAATTTAAATAATTCAGGACGTTTGGCAGTACACAAAAGCTTATGAAAATAGGAAATATACTGAAATGTCTTCTATCCAGTGTTTACATTGTTTCTATCAAATGATTTCTTTTATGCAACTGTAAAAAAATACTGTACAACATTTTACTTTGAGATTTTCCCCCCGCTCTTGTCCTGTTTTGCTGCCATTTTGTTATATTCCAGCATCACGACGTCTTCATATTATTCACGTTGCATCATTCTTGCATGTTGCAGCACAGTGTGCAACATCACATTAGGACAACATGCATATTTATATTTATATTTTTACATTTTTTGAGCTCCAAGAATGTTCGATGTGATTTTTTTTTTCCTTTTTAAGAAAAAAAGAATGGCATTTTGATTCAACAGAGCTGCTTTTTCTTTTAAAAACAGAGTTAAGTTTGAGGAAAAGGTTTTTCTGTGTCGTTTGTGATTGAGTCTGCTCTTTGAGTTGACTCTTTTCATGGGTTGACTCACATATTATTATTATTATTATTATTATTATTATTATTATAGACACATGATTCTGCTATTAATTTAATTATATGTTCACTATTTAAACTATTGATTGAAGTAAATTGTAAAAAAAAGTGAATAATTTAGATCTATTTTGCAAAATGCAATTCAATGTAAATTCTGTTTATTACGAGCTAGACGACCGTGTCATGAAGCAACAACTGCAGACACCAAATAATCACAAACTCTGGCCGGTTTAGAACAAAAATTTATAGTGAGTGAGTGAATTTGAGTCATTTGATTCGCTGGGCCGAGTCAAAGGATTTGACTCACTGAAAAGAGTCACTACTGCTGTTCCTCTGTTTAAAGAAAGAGGTCACTGTTGAATTAGTAAAAGAAAAAATGCAGGGTTTTGGTGCCGTCTCTGTCTGTCTGCTTTTCTTTTCTTTTCTTTTTTTTTTTAAACAAAAGTAATAAAATTCTAAGCACTTTTAAAATAATTATTTTATTCGTTGGCTTTTAGGAGTCGATTATAGCTGGTACTCTGGTTTTATTGTATTTAATTGTCTGCAGGTTTTATTCTGCACTTCTGCATTAAGAAATAGTCAGTATCAAGTGGCAGTGTCTAATAGATGACTGTTTAAAGCCAATACAGTTTTAAATTGAAAATTAATCTACAGTGTCTAGGATCACTAACCATGAAATTAGGCAGTGTCCTGTTTAAAAAAAAAAGAAGAAGAAGAAGAAGAAGAGAGAGAGAAAGAAAGGATGGGTACAAACAATATCCTATTCAATTCACCCAAAATACACGTTGAGAAATAGCAGTTACTTAAATAATGGATATTATTATTATTATTATTATTATTATTATTACCATCATTGAGACTTTTGAGAGTTGGATCACAAGTTCATGTGAGTTCATGCACACACACAAACACACATACACACACACACATATTATCCCTGCCTTATGTCTCGTAAAACCTGAGCATCGAAAATTATCGCGAGAGTTTGTGCAGCTATCACACATGAAGTTACTAAAAAAATATTCAAAAGCAAACCTTGACACAGTCAAATTATATCTTACGCCAAACAGAACAGTAATACACAATTATTAATGATAGTATTTGCTAACAAAACATTTCCAAAGTTTACACAAACAGAATCAACTTCTCCCAGTGCAGACATGCGCAACATGGAGAGCAGTGATATCAAAATACAGTATTTAATTAAGAGGAAATAACTTAAAGTTTGATCACTTGATACAGCTACTGTACTCTATATATACCCGTTTATACCCGTTTTCGTAGTCTGTGGAGAAAACAGGTACGTCAGGCCGAGCTCTTGGGTGCTTAAACCTCGGATCAGACTGCAGAGCGTCTACAGCGACATCGCGTATGACAGACAGAAGTACGGGTTGCAGAAACATTGGAGCAGCGTCAGGAGCGACAGCGAGTAGATCGCACACTCTGTTTTCAGGTAATGGTAGCACACAGGCATCGGGATCTGCACGCGGGGGCCCTCGAGTAAAGTAATTATATATTCACACTTGTGAGTTTCAACCACAAGCTTGGTTAAATGATCTGTTTGTTCGTATGCCAATTAACTGCAGAGCGCTAATCTAACTCCCAACCTCAAGGGGCGCTGCTGCTCACTTCTCAGGTTTTAAACAATAGAAAAAAGAAGTACAGTAAATGGCGATGTGTCTGAATATGAAATAAAAGTGCTCTATAAACACCATAAATGTCTTAATTTCCTTGTTCCACTAATGTTTGCAAGTGATTACAATGTTTTACTTATTAAAGTATGACACATCATACCATAATCTGTTAACATTTGCAAAGATCTGCAAAATAAGTTTCGTTCCTGCTCTCACTTAGCAGCAAGTTTTGTGTATGATAAAAAAAAAGTACTTCATTGTTTGATTTGTGATTTATTTAATGAAACGTTTGTGTACAATTCACATTACCGAGGTGATCTATGTCTTTTAAATTGACTGGGCGATTTCACGAAACATTTCCTTAACCTTTATTAATGCTGAATCATCATTTTCACTTCATAAAGAAAGTGTGACCAGATAAGTTCTTATTTTTACTACGAAAGACGTCTCAGAACTCTAAAACTCTAAAATGCACAAACACAGAGCTGAACGGTGGACGAATGTTCTTCTTGGGCTTTCTCATTCTCTCGTTCTTGCGTGAAAACTTGTTTGGTTCGAATAAAGGAGTTGAGGTTTCGGTGTGTGTGTGTGTGTGTGTGTGTGTGTGTATGGGGGAGATGTCGAGGTTTATGAGAGGTTGTAATTAGTTGCTACAGGACGTGTGGAACTCCTGGAGGTGAAAGTGGCGTGTCATTAAAGCTCCTGCGCCGGCGTGTAGCTCGCGCCGAGGGTTTTAACTCATTTTGGCGTGTAATTACTAAAAGAACACGGCTTGATAGATGGGAGAGTGAAGTAGTCGAGTCGCGCTCGCTCACTTTGTCACCCACACACAGAGCTCGTGTCATTATCAAGAAAAATCCCTGACTCTCCAGATCACACCTTAGACTGCATCACAACGTTCTTTCCTTTTTTTTTTCTGTTATGTTACTAAACTATAAGCTCCTGCCTGTGTTTGGGCGTTTGGGACTCTGCTCAGGAGTTTCGGGGGATGTAAGGTTAGACTAGGGAGTTCCAGTTTGGGACTGAAGACTCGGGTGAGCGATATGTGGGAGGTATCGGTGCAGCGATTGGTATTACTGTGGGAAGACGCCGCGACTGTAAAGTAAAGTCAAAGTAAAGTTCTTGAGTTGGAACCTGATGGTGTGTTTAGTCATAAAGAGTCATCTTAAATTAACAACAAACCACAGCTAACTTGCCCCCCTCGCATTCGCCAATTCTCCATCTATCTTATCCTATCTCAATTCTGATTCAGATTATCAAAAATAACAATAAATAGAAGCAAAAATAGAACTAAATATAGCACACATTAAGTTAGATATTGCACTTGAAATGTAGTGTAGTGTTCTATTCTCTTATATCTATCCTCTTATTGACTTACTTTTATTCTACATCTATGCACGTTTGTTTCTTTAGTGACTATTTCTATACTTATATCTTTTTTCTTCTTCTGTTGCTGTTATTATTCATAACATTATTATCATTTGGCTCTGTACAACTGTAATTTTGAACGTTTTATTATTTCTCATGGTTTAAGATTCTTGACATTCAATTCACTAGGTCGACTCTTTTGGAGTGTCTAATTCAATGAGTCGATTGTTAACCCATTCATTCATTCATTCATTCATTCATTCATTCATTCGATCATCATCTCTCAGGACTGGGTGTGGAAAGAGGGGCTTTTAAAGCTTTGTTGGATAATAACAGGTTACATTATGGTTCACATAACTGACATTATCTAACACATGAACTTCAGCACCAATACTCCATCAAGAACAATAACATCAGTCCTTGTATTAATTGATGTTTTATTTTAAGACAGAATTAATTATTACCATTTAGCATGGACAATGTTTAATACGTGTGTTTAATATGTGTGTTTAACTTATCCTGTTACTCTGTTAACCTTACTTATTATATGTATATACAATTATATTACATTTCTGATCATTTTGATTTCATACATATTTTCTCATCCATTTTACACATATTTACATAATTTTCTTTTGATTCTGTAAAGCTGCTTCGCATCAATGAACACTGTTAAACTTGCTATACTAAAGAAATTCAATTGAAATTGAAAAATAAATAGACCTGAACTTCATATTTGAGGTAGTTTAGTTTAACACTAATGTTAACTAATACAGACAGGATTAAAAATACATGTTTTAAAACATTTTAAGAGATAAATTTGAAATAATGTCTCATTTTGGTTTAACGCTCATGGCTTAGGATGTAATGGTCGCAAGTTGCTCTTGATTCTACCTTTAAAAAAATTTGATCCGGCTTTGTTCTTTTTTTGTATTCTTTGTACATACGTCCTTTCAAACTCCAATAATGAAATGTTATTATGAGAGCAAATCACAGTGAGGACTGAAACCCCAGCCGCAGCTGTTCAGTGTTTTCCTGAACTGCTGCCACGATCCTGAACGAAGTGGTGGAAAAAAAGGAAGGCAAATTCGCTCAGACGCCAGCGTTCAAATCTTTTCAGTCAATATGAAAGTCATTTCTGTGCTGAGGATGAACAAACAGAGCTGTGGACACAAGCGATGGACAGAGTGGACACTGACACTGCTGCTGTTATGAACTTCCAAAGTATTTGTCATTTTTGTAATTTTAGTTCTTGTTCCATCAAACATCATGAAGCTTTATCCTGTTCATAACATGCTTCATATTTAAAAGCTTAGAGAATATATTATTTATTCATGTGTGGTTAAAAGGCAGTACACGATCTAATGGTGTCTAATGTATAGATTTATTCAGTTTAATTGTTTGGTAGCATTTAATACCAGACACTCTGGTATGATTTTTAAGTTCAGAGCGTTTAATGGGAATGTGGCTTGTTTTGTCAAAAAGGGAAAAAAGAACAAAACACAGAAACCCATAAATTTACTCTAACGATCCTAATCCCAGCTAGTTTATAGGTTCTGTAGGTTCTTCCAGGGGAGGATTTACTGACACAGAATCCTACAAAAAAAGAAAAAATATAAGAGAAGTGGTTCTGCTCGATATGACGAACTTAATCTGCTGCAAATGTAACCGAATCGGTCAGGCTTGAAATCGTTTCCAGATAAATCCCGCATTCTGCGATATGATTGGTTACAGGAATTCAGTCTCATCTACAATTGGTTAGACGTTTTATCTAACGAGAAGTGCGAGCCAATCAGTGCTCCTTTCCTCAGCCAGAGAGCCAGTGCATGAAAATCTGAAGCAAACATGGGAAAGAGAGAGAGAGAGAGGTGTTTGTTCTCACAGAGTTTACTTATCAGGAGGGGAAATAAAATCTCTCTCTCAGAAACTTGTCACATCGCCTAATGTTACCCCCACATGGGGCAAACATGCACTGAAAGAATATATTTATTCCAACTGGATCAAGTGTTTACACGGATAATATTTACCTACAGAATGGATTATTAAAGGTGCTCACCCTCGTTCGGATCGGGTCACACTGCTCCGACTGATTTGTTTACATGATGTGTTTTTATTCTGATTGGGATGTATTTCCTATTATTAGCGGAATATTAGGGTCCATGTAAACATACCTACTGCAATTATTTGTACTAATCTTTCTTTAGGGGGCTGATAATTACTGTGTATTGTCCGAGTTACAGTATAAGTGTCTGCATTAATGAATAGAAGAAAACTTTTTAAGCTTTTTACATGAACAATTCTTTCCTGTGTATTTTTTTCCCTTTTTTTTTTTTTTTTTTACTGTAGACTCAGTTAAGGGTCTTTGTCATTTTTGATACATTTTTTATCCACAGTGAAACTGTTAATAATAAGAAGATTATCTGATCATGTCTTAAGTCACTCATCACATCTGAGCATTCTTGGAAAGTGGTGAAAACTTAAGGACGGTTTGAAATCGCCTCTCTTTTCTGTGTTTTTTTTGTTTGTTTGTTAGTTTTACCAGTAGCGCGCTTTACAGCGGCGGAGTCGTCCAAGCAGGAACAGAGCCAGGCCTCTGGTTCTCCAAAGTAATTCTAATGGTTCCACATGGAGGTTTTCAGGAAAGAGTCCCATCGGCCTGACATAATTGCTAGCGGTGACACAACAAAGAGCCACTCTAATGACTACAAACACTCGTGTGCTTGACTTCACCGGCTGTAATTGAAAGGAGGGAAGAAAAGATCAATAGCATTCACCGAAAGCAAATTGTATTGGAGCGGGGGATTGTTGGCTTAAAGGCGTCCGAGCTGGCTGCTGAACCTGTCGCTTGTCGAGGCTCCATTTTTTTGTGAAACTGAGCGTGAAAAAAAAAAAGGGGAGGAAAAAAATGGCTGCATAGAATGCAGGCCTTTTCTATTATTAATGTAGGAAACGAAGGGGAACAATGGAGAACATGAAGGGCTGGAGAGGACAGCAGAGAGACACTGAAAAAAATTAATCTTCACCAAATCGCTTTCTTGATTTTATGATTTAAGATTAAGTATTAAAACTTATAAGGAGCTGAGATTCATGTGTACGAGATATAAACCTCTGTGCTGTGCGGTTACGGGTAAATAATCAACAGTCTGATGAAGCTAAGTCTTCATCTGAAAGAAGAAAATGTTTGTAACTTACACTTGTGACTCCCTGGTGTGAGGTGACAATGCAACCATGAGCGCCACAAAGTGGGTGGGACGAGTGTTAAAAGATGATAATTCTGACTATAGGTAGGAGTGAGACACGTTTTTCACTGCACATATTTGTTCCAACTTCCACCATACATTTAGGCATTTGGCAGACACCTTTATCCAGAGCGACTTACATTTTTTATCTCATTATTCATCTCAGCGGTTGATAAGGGCCTTACTCGACTTCCAAACCACAGAGCTACCCCTGACCCCTGGTATAGACAAAAGTATTTGGCCAAACCTGTTAATTATTGAGTTCAGGTGTCAGGCCCCTTATTCCCAGTGAAGGGTAATCTTAATGCTTCAGCACACCAAGTCATCTTGGAAAATGCTATGCTTCCAACTTTGTGGCAACAGTTTAGGGAAGGTTCTTTTCTAGTCCAACATGACTGAGCCCCGTTGCACAAAGCAAGGACTATAAAGATGTGGTTTGATGAGTTCAGTGTGGAAGAACTCGACCGGCCCGAACAAAGAGCCATGCACCTTGGAGATGAACTGGACTTGGAGATTGTGAGCCAGGCCTTCTCGTTGCCAACATCAGTGCCTGACCTCATAAACGCTCTACAGAATGAATGGGCACGAATTTACACAGGAACACTCCGAAATCTTTTGTGGCTGTTATAGCTGCAAAAAGGGGACCAACTCTATATTGAAGTTTATGTATTTGGATTCAATGTAGTTGCAGGTTTGGCCAAATACTTTTGTCCATAGAGTGTATGATGTCACCAGAGTTTTATGTTGAGTTATCTGCTAACGGTTTCAGCTATTGCTAGCTAGCCAAGTTAGCTAGTTAGCTGAACTGTTTAACTTTTTACTATGAGAGAGAATGAGGGAGAGAGGGTGAGGATTTTGATGAAGCTACTCATACCATGTTGTGGGTTTGACACTGAACGAGCTAGCGTGAGATCACTGTGAAGGAAACACTGACATGCTTTAATTAGCATCTCATCTCAGCGAACAGGAAAAATCCTGAAGAAAAAGCCAAACAAGCCCGACTTTGATGAAAAGCATTTCATTTGACCGTTTTTTTTTTTTCCTATCCTCCAGATCGGATAATAAGGTGGCGGCTGTCAGGTCGGCGTTCGCTGACTTCCTCAGACCTCGGGAATGTTTAATTGCCCTCCAAAAGAAAAAAAATGCTTTGCATCCATCACAGTATCATGCCGAAAGGTATTAGAGCCAATTACCTGCATTTTTCCTCCTGTACAGTCACCTGCATTGCAAATGTGACCTTTCGCTCGGGCGGTGATTGCATGTTCTGGAGAATAGTGAGGGCAAGATGGGGAAGACAGGGCGTGTGTGTGTGTGTGTGTGTGTGTGTGTGTGTGTGTGTGTGAACTCTATGTCCCTCTGCCCCATTCGTGTTAATTTGCTTTGATATCCCTGACACACACCTGACACCATTCAAAGGGGAAAATTGTGTTTGAGTAAGAGGTGCGTGGATATGATCATGATCTCAGTGTTCTCAGCGTTCTTAGTGTACACGGTGTTCTAGATGTTTTAATGTTTGTGGTGTAAATAACGTCCTCAGTTTCTCAAAGTTCTTAATGTGCTTTATATTCTTTGAGTACTCAAGAGTCTAGATTTTTTATGGTCTCATTATTCTCAGTGTTCTTAGGATACTTTTTTCACTCAAATCTTTGATGTTCTCGATGTTCTAAAGTGTACTATGCGTACTATGTTCTTAATGTTCCTGTTATACCCAGTGTTCTTATTTTTTTCCTGACTTTCTCCATGTTCTCAACTTGTACTTCATGTTCTTGGTTTGTCAAACTTCTCAATGTTCTAGATGTTCTCAATGAACTGGGAAGTTCGCAGTTTTTCTTCACCAATATACTGTACACAGACCACACCTTCTTCAACTACGTATATACACACAGGCCACACCACCTGCAACAATACACACAGGCCACACCACCTGCAACAATACACACAGACCACAACTTCTTCAACAATATACACATAATCCACACCTAATATACATCCTGGCCACACCTCCTTTGTTGTAAGTAATACATACAAGCCACACCTTAATTAATAAAAACACAGGCCATGCCTTCCTATCTGTAACAAATACACACAGGACACACCTCCACTAATATATAGGGCACCTAAAAAAAAATTACATCTCATGGAGAAATAAAACCTTTTTTTGTAATTTATTTCAAAAAGTCTTTTTTGTTTTCATTTTTATGATTACGGCTTATAGCTCATGAAAATAAAACAAAATGTTATCAATCAAAAAATAATTTATAATACAAAAATTCTGAAAAATTATGTTTATTTATGCACTCAGTTCTTAGTCGAGGCTCCTTTAGCAAGAATTACTTCATCAGTGTAGCATGGCATTTCAGCTAAGGCACTGCTAAGGTATTATAGAAAACGAGATTGCTTTGCCTTCAACTCATCTGTATATTTTGTTTCTGGTAATTTTCATCTTGACAATGACTCATAGATTCTCTATTGGCTTCCGGTCAGGCTGGCTAATCGAGCACTGTAATATCATGGTCAGTAATGGTCATGGTCAGGTCTTCCTGCTGAAGAGGGAAATCAGCATCTTCATAAAAAATCTGCTGGTAGACAGCTGAGTTGCTTCAGACTTGAAAAAACTCAAGTGGACCAACCCCGGCAGATGTTCCTCAAATGATCCCTGACTGTGGAAACTTCACACTGAACTTTAGGTTGCTTGGATTCTGTGCCTCTACACTCTTTCTCCAGACTCTGGGATCATAAATCGCAAAATTTACTTTATCTTGAAAAGAGGACCTTTGACCACTGAGCAACGGTCCAGTTCTTTTTCTCCTTAGCCCAGGTAAGACACTTCTGACATTGTCTGTGGTTCAATATTACATACGCAACAACTGTAGCCCATTTCCTTAAGATGTCTGTGCATGGCGGCTCTTGATGCACTCTAGCCTCACTCCACTTGTTGTGAAGCTCTTCTTTGTGAAGATCTTGAATCGCTGTGCTTGACAGTCTTCTTAAGTTGCTCGTGTACCTTTTCTTACCACACTTTTCTCTTCCAGTCAACTTTCCATGAATATGCTTTGATACAGCACTCTGCAAACAGCCAGCGCTTCCAGGCCTTCTGTGGCGTATCCTTCTTGTGGAGGGGGTCGATGATGATCTTCGAAATCAGCAGCTTTCCCCATGATTGTGGTTGCATGTACTGAACCAGACAGACAAACCAGACAGTAATTTACTAAACTCAAAAATTAAATTCAAAATTTTTTTGATTTTTTTTACATTCTTTATGTTTATGAGCAGTTAGCCATAATCATAATAATTAAAACAAAGCAAAAAAAAAGAAAGATTTAAATATTTACCTTTATGTGTAATGAATCTACAGGTGTGGACAACGAATCTGAAATGCCTGGTTTTAGACCACAATAATACATTAGTATTCATTAATGTAGGACAGTGAAGGTGGACTCATCAGAGAACAATACATGTTTCTCATTGTCCACAACCCAAGATTTTCGCTACTGGAACCATTGAAACCGACGTTTGGCATTGGCACGAGCGACCAAAGGTTTGGCTATAGCAGCCCGGCCATGTACATGTACATTGACCCTGTGGAGCTCCCGACGAACAATTTTGAGGGAAACAGTAGAGTTAAGGTGCACATTTAATTCTGCAGTGAGTTGGGCAACTGTGGTTTTTTTAGCAAAAACTGTGCTATTACTCTGCTCTTACTGGTGGAATATGCACTCAATAAAGATTGGCCACCAGGCTAGTCAAATTTAACCTTGAAACCTCCAACACTAAATTGGCCAGTGTTTCAGTTTCATTGTCCAACCTCTGCAGTATGTCAAGTGAATCTAGAGAGTAAGGGTTAGAATTATTTTTTGTGAAATTCTGAAGAAAAAAAAAAACTTTTCCACAATACAAAGATTTTTGAGAGCCCCCCCCTCCCCCCTCCACACACACACACACACACACACACACACCACACCTTCTTCACTGTAACTGATAAACAGGCCACACCTCCTTCACTGAACTGATATACACACAGACCACACCTTCTTTCCTGAACAACCTTTTCTGAGTGAGTATATTGGCTCCAGTGTACTCAGGAGGGTGAAATGTAGCTCTGTGTCATTTATCTCACACTTCCATGCTCTTGACCCATTTTAGCTTGCTGCTGATATCTCAAGCTTTTTGACACCCTACCGTGATCTTAGGCCACTTTAAAATGTGCACTTTAGCACTAGGAAGCATGTTTGAAGTGCACTCTTGTACCTCGTATCTCTCTCTCATTCCTCGGAGCGGGCCGATGATGTCACACTGACCTCGCTGCTTTGCATTACGCCCGCCGATCCGCTGAACTTTAATGGCATTTAAATGCAATTTTGCAGCCGTCGCTGGAACACGAGTGGCTTTTTGCATGTCATTTGCTTTGTGATTATTATTATCGACTGGCGCAGCGGCGGCGCCCCGACATAAACACATCATTTACTTTGCTCTTATGTATATATGTGTTACTGAAAGTGCTGTGATACTGAAGGGAAAAGGGTCACACTCTGGGCTTTGTATAGATGCATTAGCATGTTAGCAACTTATTTACATTCTGACCTACTGAAAATGTCACAGAGGGAATTATTTTAACGGCAGCTGATATACGTGTGTGGAAAGTGTATGATGATATTATTAAGTTTTACATCACAATGCTCATCTGTTCACTCACAACAAGCAAATCTCCTGGCTAGCCCCATCATCAACAACTAGTTAAATCTCTAGCCTAACTAGCTTGTTTAAATACTTGTGTAATTTTAGATTGACAAAGCGACTAATTTACTATGTAACAGTGTAAATGTTTGTAAATGCCTTATCTAGCTAACTGCAGAGTAGTCTAATGCATAACACAGCTAGTCTAGGCTAACTAGCCACTAATTCACTAAAAACTACTGTAGACTAAGCTAGTTAAGAACATAACATTTCAGTATAAGTAGCATTTACTTGTTTAAATACTTTAAATTACTTTTAGTAAACTGTACTAGCTAAGTAATTGATTAGCTGCAAAGTCACCAAATGACTGGATAAATGTCTGTAAATGCCTTAGCTAGTCTTACACAGCTAGCTAACCTGACTAGCCTCTAACTCACTACATAACTCGATGTCTTTTCTCCACCTGTGTGCACAAACATCCAATATAGGAAGAACAACAACCAAAAAAAATATATATTACAGTTTATCAAATGTAATATACTTATTTAAGGAATTTTAAACTAGTAATCCATAATTAAAATTATAAAGTGGCCAAAAATACATATATTTATTGTGTTTTTTCTTGTTAAATTTATGTTAAATAAAGAATAGACTGTAAATCATGTATGTCAATAAAATATGTCATTTTTTAAATATATAATATTCATCTATTAATTTAAAATAATTACATTTAAATTACTTTTCTATCAATTTCAACTCAATATTTAAAATGTGAAAGGTTTTACACAAAAGGGTACTTGGAATTATATACACAATCATTTTTATAAATGTTTTGAATTTAATAGCCATTTTAATCTGCTAATAATATAAACTGGAGTACAACATTATTAGCTCTCAGTTAAAATGTATAACTGGTGTATCTTTTTTATGCTTAACATGATTATAAGCTATACTTAAGAAAGTCTGTTGCATAATTATTAATATGAATATATATTCAAACAAATACATAAAAAAAACTAAAACAGTTGGGAAAACAGTTTTATCAGTCTCATCTTTACTCTTCCCCTCAGTTTTACGTTCCCAGTCTTCCCTGTACGTCGATGCGTTCAGGAGAAAAGGAATAATAAAAAAGAAACCCTCAGGTCGATAAAGCTCTTCGATTTGGTGTTTTTTCTCCCACAGAGCCTATTTCCTGCAGGCTAAGCGTCATTAATGGAGCTTTAGGAATTATCTGGCGGACCTGCGCCGACCTGCTTTTTATTTTCTCTCGGGTTTTATTTTTCGTCCAGCCTGAATATGCTGCTGTCAGAGCGGCTTAATGAAAAGTAACGCGCCGCTGATTACACTTTTATTTGCTCTCTGTGTAAAAAGCGGCGCTGTTAATTTAGCATCCGCGTGTTTGAATTTGCCACGGCTGAATGATTTAGTCAGGCGGGGGGGGGCAAAGCAGCCCATCTCTCTAACACACTCACACACATTCTCATACTGCTGCTTTGCGGGGACCAGAGGTCTGGTTTAGCCACAATTCAAGAGATACAAAGTTGGGTTTATGTTAATTCACTCAACAATTACAACAGTTATTTTAGGAAAACATTTTTTTATTTAGTTTTAGCCTAAACGCCTGAATAAAGTGTGATCCTGATAAAGGTTTTTTAAATTGTGCCTTTGAAATTAAATGACAAAACATGCCTTTGTCTTATGTGTTTCCCTGTGAAAAAGGTATCAGGTAAAATTCCCAGAAACATATTTTCCATCTAGGTGAAATTATAGTAAGGACAAAGAATAATGTTTGCCTAACTGTCAGATCATGATAGTTGACAGATTCAATTGCTTTCCCCCCCATTTTCTGCTTTGGATGCTGATTGGTCAGAATGTGTTGATTCAGTTTCTCGGACAGTACTGCAGCTACAAATCTGAAGGTTTATATTAACACGCCAATTCTAATAAGTTATTGTTTCTATAGTAACAGCTCATTCTCAGGGTGTTTGAGGTAGATGCTCTGCAAAATCGTATTTAAAAAATAAAATGGAATGTTAATATTAATGGAATAAATAAAATAGAATAAAGAATCTCCAGTGTCAGCACTTTGTAAGAATCAGAGGTGAAACTATACAGTAACTGTAACTTGTTTGATGCATTTTTGTCTTGCTAAATTTTGAAATTGTTGTCATCTTTCCAAATTGAGTGTAATTGTGGTAACAGTGTTTTTGATTATTTTACTAGAACAGCACAACACTGTGATTTTGCCTTATGAAAGGCAAACACAAAAGGATATATGATTTACACAAACTTTTAGCCAATTCCTACTGTACTCATCATTTGGAATTTTAATAAATTAAAGCAGAATTTTCCAAAATTAGAGTGAATAGTTGTAAGGATAATCAGGGATCAAGAGTGAAATATCAGACTCAGACAAATATCAGACTCTCTTCAGCTTGAACTACAGTAGGCTTATTAGCTGTATCTTTTTCATTTTTTATGCTTTTACTCCAAAAGATAGCATCAGTTCTGGACGGGGAAATGGCTCTATCTCTATCTGATCTACAATGTTTCACCAATGAGTATCTTTTCTATCAGACAGGACACATCCCTTTGTCCACAGGGATCACACGCGAGAAGGTCTCAATCGTTTTGGGGCTTTTTTTTGGCATTAAAATTCATTACGCCGGCGTCTCTCAGCAGACCTGTTCCCTGGGGAAGCACACTTTTCCCATCGCTGTCAAGTCCTGCTCTGCCTTTTTCTGCCCTTTTTATCTTGAAAGAACTAATTCCCCTCCTCTTGCCCTTTTCAGTTCGGGACGTGGCCCGGTGAAGCCCGTAGAAATGAAGGGTTTACTGTCAGCGAAGGAAAGAAAAAAAACACACACTGGGAATGATCACTGTAGGCAGTATATTAAGGGGTTGATGGGGAAAACTAGGGCCCTTTAACTTTGACAGCGAGGAGGATTTGATGTTTCGATAATATTATCAGGAGAAGCCGAGCAATCGATAGGAGAGATGACGGGCTGCGTCCCAATTACCCTGCGGTTATGGGGCGGGTTAATGAGGCTCGTCCTCATCGTCTCTTCAACACACACTTACACACAATGCACTGTGATTGACTGCGATTGTAAAGCACACAGAGGGTTGTCTAAAGTTCACTGTGTTGAATTAACTCACTTAAAGCACCGCATTCACAACATACGTGCTCATTTAGCACTCAGGATTTCCCTGAGGTTAGGGTTGTGTTTTTTTAGTGTTGGATTTTTAGAGAAACTAATCAAGACAAGCCAAAATTTTATGTTTTTTGACAAGAAAATCTGCCTGGTTTCCCAAAACCAAAAACACAACGCTTGAGTGGAGATAAAACAGCTTAATTTAATACTAATAATAAAAAAAAAAGCAAGTAAAAAAAAAAAAACAAGCAAGCAAGACGAGAAATGCACATCTGTTTTGACTTTTGGTCAAACCGTGTCCAGCAGTGACTTTTGCTAGCATCAGTAGAAAACGAACGTTAATTCTAAGTCGTCATTGTAACTTGACGTTTTCTTTTTTTGTATTTTGTTTTGCTTGGTGATTTAAAGGCTAATAAAGAGAATTTGAGAGAATCTGCTTGTGTGTCACATTATTTATCATCAACTTTCCACTATCGATAATGAAATATTTGAAGTAAAGCTCATTCATTTCCACCTTGTCTTGCTCCGCTGCTCTAAATTTGCAAAGTCTGGTTATTTATGATTTTGATAAAATGTTTGACATTACTCTAATTTGGAAACTCCCACTTCCTGTAGATTTAGTTATAAAACATAAGAAAGAAACTTTAAAAAAAAACAAGTGCCAGTGTCAAATCAACCAAAGTTGTTAGCAGATACTTGTGACATCAGAGGATATTGTAAACTTGTACTCCTTACGACAAGAACTTTGCTAAAACATTTTTCCTGCAAACACAATTCCATCCTTAGCTTGGGAAAAAAAAACGTTTATTTTACGATTTTTTAAAAATTTACCTTTTCAACATTAGAATTTTTCTCCTGTCTATAAAAGACACCAGAATGCACTGCACATGCAGACATGAATCCGAAATCGACTATTTTATTACAGTGAACACTTTCGAACAATCCTTAAACAAATGTAAAGGAACTTGTGTAGGATTTTCTCTTTTTTTTTTTACTTTTCTTTTTCCAACAGTGACATCATCGATGAGATTTTCAAAGAATGTTTTTAATAAAGACGACCAAACCTATGCATGCCAAAAAAACAAACAAACAAACAAACAAACAAATAAAAAACGCAATCTGTAAACTTCTTTTCTTTCCTGAAATGTAAACTTTTGGGTTTGATATTTACATAATTGCAACGTGCGTTGAACATATAGTAGTATATAGTGTATATTATTTTCCAGAACTGACCAGTTTATACATGTGTTTGAGTATATATAAGACATGTGCCAATAAAGCATGAATTAGATTGTTTTCATTGTTAGTTGTTGGAATTTTTAAACAGGTATTATATCTGCGTTAAAACTGTTTTAAAAAAATAAGTTTTAGTGCATAAAATTATTTTCTATATTCAAGTCGTAAATGCTTCTTTTA